>JANHGB010041031.1:8973-41388 GCA_026283785.1 Coracopsis vasa | reverse complement strand
TAATCACTGCCTTTGGTGAGAGGAAGTTATGGGCAGTATGTACCATTACAGCATCCCTGGCTAACCTTCTGCAGCTCCTGTTCTGCTGCTCACTTCCCCTTGCCTTCTTGGTAACTTCTCTGGAAGTTGCCTTGCTCCAGCCATTGCCGGAATGTAACTCATTCACATCCCAGTTTATTCTTGAGTACTGCCTGTGCCATATTTATCATGTTCATCACAAAATCATTGCTGTCCTAATGGGGAAGTGACTTACTCTCAACATGTTTGACACCTTCATTAATCACGATTTTTACTGTTAAATACAAGCACATATACTATCCCAAAGGATAATACTGAGAGTAAAAGGTGAGCAAATAAGGATCTCCTATTGGGAAGAAAGGGTTGCAATCACGCCTTCATGATTGCCTTCAGCAAAAATGACTGTTTCATTTATAGCCTATTCATATACTAATGCATCTAAAGAGGAAATAAAATGATTAAAACAAAAAAAAAGCCAACACAAAACCTCAAGGTGGGCTTCTTAAAATACTTATATAAATAAAAAAAGAATAGCAGGATAAACAGGTCACCACAAAGTGAGATTTTACTATGGTGCTTGTTAACTTTTCAGTACTTCTTTGTCTATTATGGTGAAAGCTTCACTTTATTGTTTTGTGAACAGAGAGGAGAATTAGTCACTTCTTAGCATGAAGACCTGTTAAAAGACTGCAAGCAGTTTTATTTATTTACTGCTTAATTAAAAAAAATTCTAATTCGGAGGGAAGTGAAAGAAATTTCGCAACCTGCTCAAGGGGTTACTGTTTTGTAGGACTGGGCACTTCACTGTCAAAATTAAAAGAAGCAAATGGTGTTCAGCTGCCAAGGCAAGCAGATGAGTTCTGACTGGTTCCAGTTAGGAGCTGCAACTGGGATGGCTTTAACGTGATGTCAAGCACAGCCTCTGCTTCCTGGCATAAAGGCAAAGATTTGCAGATCTGAGTGGAGGAGAGTACAAGCCCTGTGCCCGTATGTGCCAACAAAGGGTGACCACTGTGATGAGCGCTGCTGGACCTGACACCCTTGGTGTTGTGCTGAGGACATGAGGGGAGAGAGATGGAAATGGGGGTCTGGTAAGGCAGGGGGCTGTCATGTGCAGGCAAGGAGAGGTCAGAGAGGCAGGAGGAGGAGGTGGGACTCCTGGGGGAAAGGCAGTAGGAGAAGATTGTCTGCATGGGTCAGATTTGAGATGATGAGCTGGGAACTATGGCCACGCAGGATTGGTGTCTCTCCTACCAAGGGTAGCTGAAGGCCACCGTAACTCAGATGCAGGAAGGGGATGACTTCCCAGGACATGCAGAAACCATGGGGAGGTTCTCCAGCACGTGTCTCAGGGCCACAGAAGATGGAGGCAGGGAAACAGCTTTTGGTCTGAGTGTTTCTGAGTCAGAAGAGAATGCCCTCTTCATTGCTTCACAGAAGAGGGTCAAGCAAAGTGGGCTGTAAAACTGGGGCTGTGTGTGGTGGTGGGCTGGGGTGCAGGGCAAGGTGAGGAGGCCAACCAGAACCAGCTCTCTCTAGATGGCAACCACAGGGTTTCCGCCAGGTTTCCCTGGATCCTGTTTTCTTCTCCAAGATTAAAAATCTCCCCTCAGGGGAGAACAAATAGGAAATTGTGTGGTAGGCTTTGCTATGTTTCCAGCTGACTTTTTCCACAGAAGCAGGCAGTTGGGCCCAGTGTTTCTTAAGACATCTTTACAGTTAGAGTAAAATTCCAGTTCTGCTGAAGGCAAAGCCTCCCGTTGGCCTCAGGAGGGCTGTAATTTCATTTTGGCTTCAAGATGCATTAGGAAGTGCATGGAGATCCTGCGAACAGAAAAAGGGAAAGTAAAAAATAAAGATTTCTCATTCAGAAGCTGCTGATAGTGCTGAGTTCGTTCCATCAGGCTTCAAAATATTTTCAGTGTTTTCTGATCTTGTTTATTGAAAGTGTATAGGTACTATCCAGGGGCAGACTTTATCTGAGCATCTGTGACTTCAGTATCTCCTCTGTTTTGTCAAAAAAAAAAAAAAGAGATCAAGATTAGTTTCTCAAAAATGATCAGTTACAGGATACTTGTTTTGATTTTAGGGTCCCTTTTAGAAACCAAAAAAAAGTTGTAATGTCTGTTTGAAACAGGACTACTTCTGTGAATGCCAACATTCTGAATGTCTAGCAGGTATTTCTACAATCATTTGTTTTTCCAATTCTTTGTAAAAGTCCCATTTTATACTTTCTCAGAAGTGTGTTTTCTTGCAGCAGTTCTGGAAATAGCTTTTTCTTTGCAGCCAGTGAGAGGATGTGTACCATTGGTGAAGGCAGCTCGGAGAGCAGGCACAGGCAAACTGCAAAACAACATAACCTGTGGAATTAACACTTCACGTTGACACCCATTAAAAATATTCAGAGATTGACTCAGCCTGCCCATGTTGCACAAATAACATGCTATGCTCTGAATGATTCAAGATCTTATCTGCTCTCAGTGCAAGTTCAGTATGGAGGGCCTGATCCTGTTCTCATTAATCTCCAAAGGAGTTTTGCTGCTCACTTCAAAGAGAATTACATCAGCAGCATTTGCAGTGAAGCACACACAGCTCCTGTATCTTTTCCCTTTTTTCTTTCTCTTTTTAAAAAAGATTTATATTCCAAACAACAGCAAAACAAAAATAAGGCTTGGAAACAGTCAAAATAAATCTGCTGTCTGTTGAGCAGTGTTGTTGAACAAGGGGCTGTTTGGAGTTCTTAACTGCAAATTGAGAGTAGAAACCAGTAAGAGCTGAGATCATCAAGGGGCTGGTTGTATTTGAAGCTGAGTACCCTCAAGTCCATTATCCCCATGACAGGAGCCTTGCATGGTCCGTGGTATTTCTTTGCACTTTTCACAACTATTTGCAAAGAACTGAAGCTGAGCCCTTGAGTTCAGCCACTGGCAATGTATCCATGTGAACAACAGTGCCTACAGTGGTCACTGCAAACAGCCCCAGGGAAGGTAACCCTTTTCCTGCTTTGTTTTCCGTGTGCATAGCTTTTGAAAAGGAGGAGGCATGTATGGAGGAGGGATGGAATGGAACAACCATCCGGTATTTTGTTCGTTTTTCTGTTTCTTCTAGGTTGTCATATTAAATAGCAGAATGAATGCATCCATTTTTTGCCTTATTAGTCTTATAGTTTTATAGAAGAAAAGCCTTGTGACTGTACAGATACACTGGTTTCTATGGTGAAGGGAGCATTAAACTTGTCACTCAGCCATTCAATATACTTCATATGTTTTAAGAAGAACCCTCTTTGTGCTGGAAGAGCACAGCACACTGAATGCATTCCCCACCATGGTGTGTACTGCCCGTGGTTCCAGAAGAACTGTGCCTGCCTGTGAAGGCCCAGAGGGAGTCATTTCCTTTATTGTCTCCTTTCCTCCATCTCCAGACCGTAACCACAAGCACCTGTTTTGGTTTAGATGCTGATCTCTGCTGCATGTTTGTCCATGTGGAAACCATGCAAGATCATCAACTGCTGCTACCTGGCACCCACTGGTAAAGAGGTGGTGACAAACTTCGATATTTACTCCTATTGTCTTCCAAACTCAAACCTTTAGACTTCAGTTTAATGGGTATGGTATCCCCATTTCCTGTTCTCTGAAGCTCATTTACCTGGTTTCAAACCTATGAAGTCATCCACTGTGGGGGATGCACTGTGCTGTCCCGAGGGAGTAAACATGAACCAGCTTGCTTCTAGTCTTTACGGTTTCCCCCCTCCTCTCTACTGTTTCATTCTCAGTCATCCTTGCCAACTCTTCCCATGCCAGAAGATGGTTTCCTTACCCCATGCTGCAAACACCCTTTTCCCTTCTGGCTGTGGGCAGGCATCCCTCCAAGCTGTTTCCTTCTTACTTTGGCAAGTCTTCTAGCATGATAATTAAGGCAAATGACATGTGGGGACGTGAATCTCTGTTTTTCTCTCCACCATAACTACCTCAGCCACGGGAAGGAACCCGAGTTCCTTTGTCTCCTCCAGTGACCCCCAGTGAGTGTCCCCATCTTAGCCCTGTATTGCTCTGCACAAGTATTCACTGAGGTGCAAAGGGAATGAGACTGAAGTTCAGGGTTTAGCATACCCAGTGGGACTTAAAGTCTGAGTTCATAAGACTGTTCTAAGGTTGAGAGAATGGGAATAGGCTCAGATTTTCTGTATCTCCCTTGTGTATCCTGATAAATAGGTTATTCTGAGGATGTGTCCTCTTTTTTTCACAAAGGAACTACTAAACATCTAAGGTTTCTTCTAATGCAAGATGGGAAGAAAACTGAAATTGTAAAGTTTCAGAGGACACATAGGTGACCTGTTTCCAAAGGGTAGGTGACCTCTTTTCAAAGCATCATGACAAGTGCCTGATGCTTGGCTCTTTAGTTTGGCCCTTGCACTCTGTGCTGTCTTCTTTCTGGTGTCAGGGGAGCCCAAAAACCTTTCTGAAATCCACTGGTAAATTTTGACATGGTTAATATAGAAACAAGCACAGACTTTTAACAGTAAAGCTGCTGAAT
Source organism: Coracopsis vasa (assembly GCA_026283785.1). Lineage (NCBI taxonomy): Eukaryota > Metazoa > Chordata > Aves > Psittaciformes > Psittacidae > Coracopsis > Coracopsis vasa. Next base: position 36,837 of record JANHGB010041031.1, on the reverse strand, counting down.
GAGAGAAACATGCAAAGGTTTCAGTGGAAGCTCTGTTACTTGGAGAGTTTAAATCCAGAAGAGCTATCTTCCCAAAAGATAAGCTCTTACGCACCTTCAAATTATTACATTTGATGCAGCTATTACTGGTACAATTCTGTGGATGGTTTGAGGCAAAAGACTGGGTTAAATAATTCTAAATGTTACTTCTGGACTTAAACTCTATCTGTCAGTGACAGATCCTGCAGTGAGTGCATTGCCTGGAATTTGGGAATTGCTTGGATGGTTCCGCTCTGAGTTCCTTTGGTAGACATCATCAAGGAGGTTTATGGGGAGTCCCAGAGAGCACCCTAACAATTGGTGTGAAGACTGGGGCAGCAGCGTGACTGTTGGAAGCTGCGCTGCTCAGCAGGTAGATGGAAATGCTGCAAAGGGTGAGCAAAGGCATGAGCCCTGCCCTGCCACCACTCAGCCCCTCTGGGGTAAAAAGGATAGAAGATATAAAGGAGGACAGCACATAAACATGACAATAGCTCGTTAAGAAAGCCTTGATATTCTTCTGCCATGTTCCTCCTGGAAAAGAATGATTTTAGATAATCACAAAAACATGTCCTGTAGCAAAACCCAATCCTTAACGCCTCTGAGTCTGTTGAGAAGATGACATGCTTTTGGCAAGTGCTTCAACAGCCACTGAAATGCCCAATGCATGTTAACGATCTAACCAATAACTTATAGGTTCCTATTCTTTTTTTTAATTCATTGAAGAACATTGACAAAACTGCAAACACATGTTTCTGCTGCTAAAGCTTAGTCTTATCACAGTTTGAAAATGTGGAAAATCAATTACATGCTTTGAATTACTCCCTTTATTGCTATAAAAGAATTTCTTCATTCTTTCAGGGTAGCGTACACTTGGTAACATCTACCACTAACAGGCTGTTAGGACTTTCTGCTAAATTAATACACTACAAGTAAACTAAACAGAAGGCCAGTGGAATGCTAAACATCCACTTTCTCCTCTGTTGTGGCTGTATTGCAGCTTGGGAACCCTTAGCCTTGTTGCTACAACATCTGGACAACATTTGGGGCTGTCTCTCAAGTGCACGGGTGTGCACCTCCGGTGAATTTTAACTTTCAACATCTCTCTGCCTCTAATCTATATTTAATGTTTCATGACTAGTAGTCAAAGAAACTTCAGCTAAATATCAGGTTGGAATGAAAATGATCCTTGGGAAAACACTAATTTTCAGCATTTGCCAGCAAAGTAGCTGTGACAGAGACATTCCCTGGAGATTTGTAGCCCATTCTCTCACAGTAATAATAATTAAGACTCGTGATTACTGTGCCCACATAATCAAAGATCGCTTCATAAAATGTACTCCCTAAAGGGACGAATTCCCTGCTCCTAACTGGATGTCAGTCAGAGGGATCAGCACCCCCAGGGATCTGGAGTCTTTGCTTGCCCTTTTCATTACCGTGTTGTTAGCATTGTGTTACTTCATATTCTTCTCAATGCAAATGAGTAGGTAATCATGTGTAAATCGTGCCCTCCAGAAGGCACATGTAGTGAGTTTTTTTCCCCAAATCTACCACAGGGATTTCTCACATGGAACATAATTACATCTCTGCCATATGGGCTCATTTATATTCTATTACAGGTTAAGCTAATACGACTCAGAAATATGCTAAAAATACCTCAAAGTATTTTGAGCACTGTCAAAACACTTGTCATTTCTTGCTTGCCTGTTTGATTGTGAGTGACTTTATATTTATTTAGAGATCTGCAGTGCCGAGTAACTTCAGAAAAACAAAATCAGGCCAGTTCTGTGCTGCCCGGTCTCCAAAAATTGCTTTAAATTCCCTTCCGTGACATCTTCTTTCAGTAATGGCAAATAGATCAATGAACAATGAAGCTGAAAAGCCTCTAAGACATATTTACCTGCAGCAACACCTCTGTGGGTTTTAGGTTTCCCAGGAGGAAAGGAGCATGCACTTCAGTTGCATAGCTTTGTCGTCATTAGGCTGGATCAGGTCTGCGTTGATCTGATTACTTTGTTCTGACAAAGCTATACTTGCACTTTAGCCATAAACGTACAAACCTCTCTACCCATGGAAGAAGGGCTACTGTGGAAATAAATGTTGCCTAAAAAATTATGGTAAGGCAAGAACAGGTCAGTGGTGAGTGCCATAAATGAATGCTTTAAAACTGAAGCAACTAAAGGTTATATAACACTGCTTTCAGGGTTGTGGGACTACATAATCATATGTTATTTTCCAATTTCAGTGGAAATGTTTAATTTCACTGTAAGATTTTCTTTGAAAAGATTTAAAAATTACTATTGTTTCACTGGTTTCTAAAGCTAATATCACTAACATCTCTGGACAAAATCTGGGCCCACCACAATCAATCTTGATTTTATTAATTTTATTCATACATTCAGTATTTCACCCTTTGAAATTTGATCAGATTTCCTTTATTCCACTAGCTAAGAAGGAAACATGTAGAAAGTAATCCACAGGTAGAAAGATTAGACCAGAGGATGGGAGACGACCTCACTGGACCTTCACATGATAGTTCAGATGATACATTGCAAAAGCGGTGACTGACCTTTGTTCCAAGGAGACACTTACTAGAAATTGGATGAGGGTTTTGAAAACAGCAGCTGTATGTTTCCTATAACCAGGAGATAAAATTCAGTCCTAGTTTATAAAGCCCTTTGAGGTTTTCAGTGATGGAAAATTCTATGTAGGTATAAAATCAATTCTATAACTATGAAATAAATTCTGGTACCTCTCTAGAATTGAGTCATATTTTTCAGAGTGTTGCTAGGAAGCGTTTGTTCTTTTGTTTTCAGGTTTTATTCTGCAACAGAATAATAAACATTTTAGATTACTCAGCACTTGAACACTAAGTCCAACCTTTCCTGAATGCTTTTTGCATGTTTTCAGAGAACAATAATTATTGCTAACACGTTGTGCTCAGACATTTGTGCAACAAAGTACGTAAGCAACTAACATTACATGTATGAAAAGTCCCCTTGAAGTCAGACACTTAAGTATTTTTCTGGATCAAAGCCTAGAAACTATGATGTCTGTAATTGTGCAGTAGCATCAGACTCACAGGAGAGCTTTCTTGGAGTTTACCTAGCTCTTAAAAGACATCTTTCAAAATGAGATGAAACATTAGGGTTTTGGTCAAACTTGTGCACTGGCCATTGCTGAATAAGGAGAGCAGTCTGTTTGACTGTGTGTTCCTTGTATAAAGGAAAAAAAAATCAGGCCAGCTATGAGTTTATTACCTGAGAAAAGCATTTTTCCAGCCTTCGTTATTCCTGAAGCAGTGTAAAGAACACTACAGTGATTTCGTACATCAGGGAGGCATAAAAAAGAGAGTGGTCTCCTGGGCTGTGAAACAAAGAGAAACAAACTTCAACTCTCAGAGCTCTCTTCAGAGCTAACTCCATTAAATAATGTTTTAATTCAGCTGTCATAGGCATTTGATTAAAGAACCTGCTATACAATTTCTTTTGCAGTTTCTGTAGCCTTGATTGTGTAAAAGCGTCCCATGCCCTTGGAAAAACAACCTCCCCCTTCTGCACACAAAAGGGAGTCTTTTGCTCAACATCTTCACAGCTTGCTTCCTTTTTCTTCAGGCAAGGTTTTTCATTTTCATTGCACAGTTTCATTTAATATAGAAGTACGGTCATTGTGGATACTGCACCAAGAGATTGCTGTATGCCTGTCCTGGTTTTATGCTCCTCCCTGGGCATCCAGCACAGTCCATTGCTGCAATCATGTCAGGGTAGTGGCATGAGGTGATGGCTGTCTTGGCATCCCCATGTCACAACAGAGCATGGGCAGAGACAGCGGGGAGGGGTAGGGTGAAGAGATAACAGTGCTCTCAAATATTCAGGGCAACAACATTTCCAAGAGGGAGGATGACTGTTAATGTGCCCTCCTGGAACTCTCCCTTATTAGAGTGGTGGCAATCTGGTGATATTTGCATTGCATATGTATCAGCCATATGTCAGTCTGTCAATATTTATCTCTCGGTGGTGGGCAGCTGTGGTTTTTAAGCAGAAATATCTAGCTGATGCTGCGTGTTTGTGCTCAGTTGTGTGATCTGGGTTAGGCTTTTGTTTGCGATTGGTGCCTGGATGGAAAGTTCTGGTCTGCACTGGAAATGAGTGTGTTTCAACGTGCATATGCTTTGCAGGAATAGCTAAATTAAGTGCCTTTGTATGAAAATTTGATACTTGTATCCACAATGATGTTTTAAATAAATCATCCCTAGATATACAAATCACTGTACAATTAAGTTTGGACCTTCTTTGTCATTTGATGGATAAATGTGAAATTCTTTTTCTGTCTAACATGGTCTGCTCCCTGCTAATACCCAGTTCTCTCAAACCCTTTGAAATGAGAGTTTGCGTCATCCATTTGGCTAACACACAGTGTCTGCTTTCCAAATCTGTGTAGATGATAATCTGTTTTAATACCTGTACAAATCAATTAAATTTATTTTGTGCACTGTTCACTGTATGCCAAATTGGGTGGGAGAGTAGAAACACTTAGCAGGGGAATCAGACTTCACATAAAAGTGCATTAGATAAGCTTTGCAATGTGAGTGGGGGAGGAAGTGAAATTTAGCATTTAATTCCCTCATCTACAGACAGATTAAAAAATGGCTTCCAGAAACAAAAATATAGGGCAGGATTGTGGAGCCCTTACTCATGCTGCTGAGCAGTTTCTCATTGGATTTATCCCACTGAAGCTTAATAATATCACCTCCAGGGTGGCTGAAAGGATGCAGAGTTTCTTGCGAGGCACTTTGATGCTTTGTCTACTGCAGAATGTAGGCAGCATATCTTCAAACCTCTTCATGGGGCTGGACTTGTGACTTCTCCTTGCAGTTTCTGATCACCATCGCTGCAATTTAGGTTGGGAGCCTGGAAATCTCTGAACTGCCTGGCAGCAAAACCGATGGGTGTTCTGATGCACCTGATGGATTCTGCAAGAGGGATTGGGTTCAGTCTTCAAGCCTGTGTATCTCAGCTTTTAAACCTTTATCTTAGACTGCCTGAATTTCATCATTTTCAAAACGAAGCCTTCTTCAAGCAAGATTTATGTAGCTAACCTCCATTTTCGCCTTCGCACCTATCTTCCTGTAGATAACGTGTATTTGCACTGGAAAAATTTAAAGTTCATGGTAACTAAAATGCTTTTTACCCCTGACTAAATCCATAATTAAGCAGTGACACAGATGGATTCAAGAATAAATTGCCAAGCACATTTCAAAATGTGGAGGTAGGAGGATGAAAATCTGTGCCAAGGAAACTGTTGTAAGGTGATCTATCAAGTAAGTGCTGCTAAAATTTTGCAGCACAAAACACTGTACAGAAAAGATCATTGTCAGAAGGAAGATGTCTGATTCATCCTAATATTACAACAGTATTCCTGATTGCAGGTACCTGAGGAGAGTTTAGTTTTAGAAAGAGGAGTATACCCTTTGTTCACTTGGTTTCTCGCTCCGGAAAAATCCCCAGAATTTTCCTCCTTGTATCACATGTAGAATTCTTGTTAAAATAAATACATACTATAAAATTGATTGGGGAGGACAGAAGACCCAGTAAAATAAGCAAGTATTTAAAGATCGTGCCTCTCAAAAGGGGCATTATGTGCCTGTACCCTTCTCCAGTTTTTTCAGAAAAGAATTTTCTGGGTAATGCGGAAAGAAGGCAGGCAGGTAATCCTGCTGCTGTGCCAGCCAGAGCCAGCAATTCCTGCCATGACCTTGCTTGGGGTCTGTGATCTGTGAAATGGAACAATGATGATGGAAATGCGAACCCTGGAGGAAATTTTGATGGTGAAGAAGTACCAAGTGTCATAGTATTACTGCAGTGAAGGTATTTAACATCCATGGTAAAAAGTAATGACTGGGGTAATAAGGAAGATTGTCAACCATGTCCTACTGGCGGCCCATGCGCAGGACTGTCCCTGGTCCTACATGGCAGTGCTGGGTCAGAGCTCTGTTCTGGGAGGAGCTGCAGAAATGCCTGCCTGCCTGTTGTCTCACCCAGAGCAGGCACCAGGCTGGCCCCATTTGCATCTCCTGCAGGCAAATAAGTTATGGGTGTCTGTGTTTTCCAATGTGAAATTCACACTCATTTTATTTAACTCTTTAAACTCAGTAACATGACCCCTTAGGGCGTGATTGTGCAGATCATCTACTGACTCATTCACACAGGCAAGTGTTGTCCTACCGACATGAGTAGGTTGCCAGTACCAGTGTGTTTTATTTAGAGTGTGAGGTGCAGAGCCTTTCTTTTTCAAATATACGTCTCAGTTGCTAAATGTGTATTGTTTGACAAGGGATGTAACGGAATAGGATTTCTTTCACTTTCTGAAAAATGGTGAAGGCTCATCCTCCTGTTCGTCATTGCATATGTGACACAGATGGGTTTTGCAGAGGCAAACCCAAGTTTACTTACTTTTGAAAAACTTGGTTACCTTTCCTTCTCTTTATAGTTGTGAATATTTTACTTGCTACCAATAGCCTGCATACTGCTGGCTGAAATTCAGCATTGTAAAAACCTCATTAAAAATGGAAATACCCATCTTGATTCCATGTTCCAAATAAATTTCTGGAAAGCTTTTCATAGCTTTCCATAAATAATCATATATTATTGATTTTTAAAAACATGGTGGGAAACCAATCATATTTTGAAAATACTTAGAATATCACCTTATGTTATGTCATGCTTAAAATGAGAAAGTCTGAAGACTGTCTATTCCTCTCAAACTATCATCATGAGTGCTGTTAGCCACTTGAGGTTTTACATTTAATTCTCCTTCTCTAAACATTTTGGGTATTTCAGTGCAACTAAGTACACTACAGTGTTGGGTTTTTCTTCAAAGGTAAATGCACCAGAATTCTTTCAATTGTTTGAGAATTTTTGTTACAGACATGGTCTGATTTTCCACTAGTTTGTATCCTGCATGGCTATTTGCACCAATGAAAAGAAGTTGTTAAATTGCTGTAAAACTAAATGCATTTTTACTGCACCTTTTCTTAGCAATGGTGTGGCATAAGATGCAAGGTAGCATAGCATTCAAGATGTACATGGGTTTACCAGCAATTTTCAGATATTAATGCTATTGGAATTCAAATGAGCAAAGGATTATGGAAACAATGTCATACCTTAATATCTTGGAAAGGAACAACAGCTCTGATGCTGTAGCTTATGGCTCAAAAAGCAACTTCATATTGGTCATGAAGCCCTCACATGGCAATGACCTCCATTACTGCTCATGTGAACTGAATTTGACCCAGTAACCTCAAAGTTGAAAGCCATACATTTCCTTTTATTTTGTATGTCATTTGCTAATAGATACTCTTTTTTATTCTATTCAAGCTCTAATATGCTACCCACCACTGTAGCTGAATGCTTTCATTTGAGTGTTTTTTGAGGGGACAGGAACTAACGTGACACATGTCATTCTCAGTTTTGCTTTCTGTTCCTGTACCTAGACATTTCTGGAAGGCTGGAGACTCTATGCTTTACTTTTCTTTATTTTATTTTTTTTTTATTTTAATTTTTTCTTTTTACTAATGGAAGTGGATCAAGGACCTTGTCAAATGCACAGGGCAGTTCATACAGTGTCCACGGCACTGGCTCTGCTTCCTGGAAGGCTCTCTGTCTTGCACAAAAGACATCATTTCTTGTTACAGAGGGATCTTTCATGCCAACGTAATTCAGTAGTCAAGCACATTCCTTGTCTGCGCAAATTTTTTAGGCCGTTTAATGGGAACATGAATTTGAAGAGAAGCCCTATAGGAATGTAGCGAGTGGTCAGACTTAACGTTTCCAAAACAATTAGTTTCACTGACGAGGAATAAGACTGCTACAAGTTACACTTTTCATAGGCTGTCATTTTCTTGATGGATAGACTTGCACCACTGTAATTTTTCACACGTGTAATTCCTGTACAGTCACAAGTACATTTTGCACATCCTTCCTATTTCTCGTGCATGAGTTAAATAGTGCCCAGCTCTGTGCATTCAACTGCACTGAGATGTACAAGTTGAACTCACATTAGAATTTAGCCCTTGAGTTTTATGCTGTCTCCATCAGTGTGAGGTTAATCCATGAAAGTGTGCACTTCAGCTATTATTGCATATTCAGAAAAAAATAAATGCATGAATTTTAACTTCTGGATAAATTCATGTGGAATGAAAATAACCCTTAGAATCTTCTACTGCAAATGATATTTGAGGGGTTTAATGCTAGTTAAAGGTCTGTGGTATACTGACCTCATTTGCATGTGATTATGCAAAGGGCATAGGCTTTCAGAGAGAGATGGGGCATGTATATGTACAGTGCATTACGCATTCAATGTTTAGGCAGAAATATTATGGGGAGCCCAAGGCAAAAACCTGAGACTGTGATCCCACTGATTTATGTCTCTCTCTCGAAACAGAGTTGGACAAGAAAATCTGCACTCTTGAGTCATCCTGACTGCACTTCAGGGCAGGATGATGCACATCAGTGCTGAACTGACTACCGATGGTGTGTTTTGATTTTGAGGATTTTGTGGTTGGGTAGTGATGGAGATAAACCAAATAGGGGCAGGACAAAGTTGAGTGTGTATGCTATTCTTCAGCCTGGGTGTCTATCTATCCTGTGGTCCTATCTTCCTCGTAGATGAAAAATCCCAGTACTATCCAGCAGCAGGGATGGTCTAACTGGTTGGCAGTAGGTGCCCAGCACTGTCATATTATCAGCAATTCCCACAAGAGTGAATTGTCCTATTTGAATTTATCAGTTATATCTTCCAGCCTGGATTACTTTCATTTCTTATAGAAGGGGAACATTAAAATAAAAAGTAAAAATTAAATAATTTGAAAAGAAATCAGTCAGTAAAGAGGAGAAAGCTGTCTTGCTCTGGTACTATTCTGCATTTGCACTGAAACACCAGACAGCAGCTGCCTTGGAGCTGCCCGCACAGCAGGGAAAGAGATTCATCTACGTTTAAAGATTCAGTGCACAGAAAATGGAATGACGACATCTCTCATTTCCATGCCCGGCAACATGCACTCCAACAGACAGCTATGCTTCTTCCACAATATCTCTTTATTTTCCTTTATCTCTGCTTTTCTACCCCCATCCTTCCTAACGCCCTTCTTTAAGCTTTAGTTTTTCTTGTGTTTAATTTGGAACTTATGTTCTTCAGTGACCAAATCCTTCTCCTTTTGTCTCTCATCAGAGCCTTCATTGCTTTACATCCACTGGGAAGAATTGATCCAGTTATATTCCAAATTATATTTCAAGGGCCTGCAAGCCTGAGTTCACAGATAAACTGGAGAGCACCCCAACCAATATAAATACAGGACATAGCCTTTTATGCTCTGTTCAGCAGTAGATGATGATTACCCAATTTTGCTACAACATCAGTTGCTACCAGAGGGAACAGCATGTCCTGCCATCATTCTCAATATTCAGTCATTATATAGTGATTGTTATCGTCTATTATTTTATATTAGGATATCAATTAGCACTTTCAGAGCTTGATGCCTCCTGTCCAAAGAGAGAAAATGGTTTCACTCCAATATTTCTCACAGACTAAACATAAGACAAGAGAAAACAGATAAATCCAGCAGGCAGTTCAGATACTGGGGGAAATGGGTATTGATGCAATGAGTCATAGCAGTGCCTTGTTATAATTTCTGCAGGCTCTGTCTTTCTGGCTGTAGAAGGCAGAAACCCCTATTGTTTGATTTTGTTTTGTTTGGAGCTTAACAAGCTCCCTCTTGGCCAGATCTACACTTCCATTATACCTCTGCATTTGATTTGAGATCGGTGAATGTAGCCATGCATCCCTTTCTGGAAGGGAGACACATTTTTCTTAAGCAGCAAAGCCAGTATTTTTCAGCACAATGATGACTATCTAATTTCCACTCAGTAAAAGTATTAGGGTAAATATAATGCAGCCATGTCGCTGGAAAGTGATGTACTCCACTCTGCTGAAGCAACATTTCTTCAATGTTTTCAGATGGCTCCATTTTACTGTCATGAGTTTTGTAGACTTGGACAACACTGCTAGCATCCTACTAGTCCTGCAGAAGTACTTAGGAATAATCTGCCAAAGATCATCTTACTGCATTAATAAAATGGTGTATACATTTTCTTGACTTGATCTCACATAATCCATCAAAATCTTCAGGAATAGAAAAGGTTGAATCAGATTTACTGATAGAAATTACATTCCCAGTATTGTCTCCCTGATAAGTCAACCACTTCAGTGCTGAGGGATTCATATTCTTCTGTTTTATAAGGTAAAATTGCTTTTCCTGGGAAGGCAGAGGTTTAAAATTGGTGGTTAGAAAGAGCATCGAGCCATGGGCTTGGTGTTAGATTTTGGTTTGCTGTTTATATCACACCTCCTGCTTCATTACAGCAGGCAGGAAAGAATGACAGAAGGAAAAAATTTGGGGAACAGTTAAAAGGATATGAAGCTCATCTTCCTTTAAATGCACCTTACTGGGGAGGAGACTGCTTACTTGTTTTCAGTTTTTCAAAAAGAAAAGGTTAAGCTCTGGAGTACATTTTCAAAGGTGGGCCTAATCTCAAAAGTCAGATGTGGACACTCTTGAGCTACCAGGCGCTGAAGTGGCTGCTTCTCATCCTCATACAGGTAAGTGCGGGAACAAGGCTGTAGAAGCAGACTGCTGGATTTCTGTAACCAACCCTGCTAAGGACCACTCAATCATTTTCCGGGAAGGGGTGAGCATGGGCAGCCTTGCTTTGGAGCTGGGAGCTGGACCAGACCATCTCTCCCTGTCCCTTCTGTGGTGCTGCGGTAGCGAGACTCCAGAGATCACACCTCTGCTTGCAATTAGGATAATTCAATTGATACTGCTCCCCGAAATTCCCGTGGCCGCTTCTGCATTCCTCACTTCATCCTTAGCCTCAGAATGCCTGCTGTAATTTACTGGCTGCCAATGACATATTTTGTGTTAGAAAAGGCACTCTTGGTAGTGAGAAAAGTGGTTCCTGCCAACACTGAATTTTTATCAAAATTCAATGAAAGCTATTCTGTAAACAAATCTCCAATTGCAGATGCTGTGAGTAAGGATTTTTCCATATGAGATAAGAAGGTTCCAGGGAGCCTCTTGGACAACATAAAGGTTAATGCTTGGGCACTGCCTGGCCCTTGACAGCCTCAGCAGCCCAGGGGTAGCACATTTTGGCTTCATACCTACCTCTTCCCAATAGAGGTGGGAACATCTGTTTGAGCAGAAAATGGTACCAGAAGTCAAATGCTCAGTACTGACACTCACACCTAGGAAATATTTGAATCATGGTAACTTGGGCAGAGACTCAGCCCAGAAGTCAGGTATGGTGAAGTGGCTTAAATATCCTTTCCTCTTCTGGGTTTGTAGAGGCTCCCATACAGCTTCAGGTCAGTGTGATTTATCTTGTCCTTGCTGGATTATCCCATGGGCTGCTCAGCATCTCTGTGCACTCTTGTGCCCAAATGCTGTCCCACCAGGAGGTCCCTGTGCAGTTCCAGTGCTGGAGACTCTCAGGAGATGCTCTGGGGCTGGTGCATGGCTGTCCTTGTGCCACCTGCCCTCAGAGCCCTGCCTTTTTACAGTCAAGGTTTTTCAAGCTGTTTTACATTTCTCCAGCCCTGTTATCTAGCAGAAGACAGAAGGAGAGGTGCAAATCACACCCCTGGGACAAAAGAGGCTCTAATGGGAGGGCTCAGCCTTGGCCCATCTGTCATTTAAATGAAAATGATGCAGATTTTTTCTAAACTCTGATTGTGCAGCAATAATTATCTCCAGTTATCAGACAAGTCTATTCAGCCCCCACCCCCTTTCTCATCACCAGCGTTTCCCATCTCTGCCATTTTCTTCTGGTGTCTTTTGTATGCCCCAGGCAGCAGGAGAGCCCCTGCAAAAGCCCAGTCCCCTGCCCTGAGCAGAGCACAGTGGGATGCCTGCCTCATGGAGGCCTCAAGGAGCTACCTTAATGCAAATCTTTTTTTTCCTCCCCTCTAGCTCTCCCAGTTTGTTCGCAGGGAGGATGGTGGTGACACAAGGACCATTCTGCTGGAAATAAAGCAGCTTCATAGACTTGCTTAGAAAGGAAGAGTAATTTACTCACACAGAAATGTTTACAAAGGTAGAGTGCAAGTTGAAAGAGAGGGAAAACGGCAAACTTGGATTATTTATTTTGTTCAAATTGGTGAACTCATGTCTCCCCCAAGCCTACTGTCCAGCCTGAACTCCATGCCATGGAGTGGTGTTGGAAGGACTGCATCGCCCCTATTTCTAGGAATCCAGCTTATTAAAAGTGGCTGAAATCCACTCTTTTCTACCTTTCCTGATGCTTCTTTACTGTCCCCATTTATGTCTTGCCTAGCTTTCATGCTTCATCTGGTCTTACCCAGAAAACAACCCAAGGAAAAAGAGAAGGACTTCTGTGCCTTCTAGTGTGTTTCAGTCAAAATATTCATCATGGCTAAACAAAAGTTGGCCTTTTTGGGGAAGAATGAGTTTTCATGTGTGACAGCCTTTTTAATACACTACAATTTTCTTTCTCAATATAATTTTAAAGCCATTTAGGGCGACTTTGCTGGCCATTTTTCAGAAAAAATGTTTTCAGCCACACCTAACTGTCAGATGTCCAAAGTCTGTTTCCTAAATGGATGCTTTCCCACCTTTTCAGAATAATGCATGAAATGAGGTCTGTACCTTACATATTATTCACATATTACTAGTTTGGTTATTGAGTTTAAAGTTTAAATTGCTTGGATGAAATTACTCAGATTACTAGATTAAATTGCTACTCAGTAAAACTTTGGGATAGTGACAATTTCTTTGGAGTTGGCACAGCATGAAGTCCTGCACCATATCCTGGGGACTTTGAAACCCAGCGCTATCGATAGCAAATGTTAGCATTGTGAATTTGCTTCTTTACCCCCTGGGTAATCTACTTCTCTGGCTTTCTTGTTTGTTTAGGGTTTTTTTTCCTGACTTATCACAGATAAGCTGTGAGCACCCTGCTGTGTCATGACCTCAACAGTAGAAGACATACCACTGCACATCCTTGTTTGTATGGAGGGCAGCAGTGCCTGGGCAGTGACTAGTGGTTTCTTTGACTCTTGTCTGCCTTCCTTCTCGTTACTGATTTCCAAAGAAGCCGCCACCTGAGCACACCCCTCACCCTGCTTCAGCCTGACCACCTAAAAAATGTATTTCCATGGGAAGAAGATTCACGTGAGGATTTATCTGGAGTGGGAATCAGGGTGTCCCTTCAATCAAGCTCTCACTCCTGTATTTCAGACTGCCACACTGGGCTGAGGACTTCAAAGCATGCTTAACCCTTTTCCTTCACTCCCTGCCATCTCTTACTTTTGACCTTTCCCCTGAGAGACAGGTCCACTAGTGAGAAGAAGATAATTCAGCTCGTTTGGTCTCTTGGGACTCACACTAAGGGGAAGAATAACAATTCAGCAGCAGCTTCACTGATCTGCATAGAAAATTCAGGCTCCTTTTTTGCTGACCCTAATGGCTTGCCACATATAGCTGTAAAACTTTATGCTTATAATCCAAAAAGGCAGCTGGAATTTTCAGCCATAGGCTGTCAAATGTCATGTTCGTACCACACTGGATTAAATGATAATAACAGAATAATTCTTTTAATGAGATATGTAAGACATATTGAACTAGAAGCTTTTGTGAAACAAATGCATAGGAATTTTACAGCTTTTTTTGAGCAAAAACAGACACTGAATTTTACAGCTGTGTTTTTGTAGAAAAGATTGTTATTGGTAATTCAGTGGATCTGTCCTGGTAGTGTTACACACATACTCAGGACTTCATTTCCTAGTGAAAGACCACCAGGCCATTCATCTGGAAACTGAACGTGCTGAAAACCTGCCACTTCATGGTGCCCTTACTGTGGAGCATCATTTACATTTCTTCCTTTTGCATAGCTGCCCAGCGTAAGCAAAAAGTAAAATTATTATATGAACATGGACTGAAAAGGACCTGGTACAGGTTGCCAAAGGAAGCTGTGGCTTCCCCATGCCTGGAAGTGCTCAAGGCCAGTTTGGATGGGGCATTAAGCAACCTGGTCTAGTGGAAGGTGTCCCAGCCCATGGCAGGAGATTGGAACTAGGTGATCTTTAAGGTCCCTTCCAACCCAAACAAGTCTATGATTCTATGATATTTCTGTGATTTAGACCACTGAGCCCAGCCCTCTGTTGCTCATTTGACTATTCAATAGAAGTTCAGCCACAAAAAGTTTGCCAGCTCCATATGACAGCTTGCAGGTCTATTGCAAAAGGCCTAAACAGACATCACAGAGACAGCTGGGGGGTGTCAAGATTTCACTGCTTATTTCAATTTTCATTAGTGGTCATGCCATTAGTTAATTATCAGATGATCATAACAATTATAACACACTGTCCTACAGAGAAAGGCAGGTAATACTCAATCCTCCCCAACAGTCTGGTTTTGGGGAAAACTCCTTTGCAACCCCAGATCTGGCAGGTGGTAGATGTGACCTTGGGTATACCTCTCTCAAAGACACTTGGGAGTTTTATATTTCAAAAAAAGCACCAGTGTAACCTGTCCTATCTCTAGTTGGAACCTATCTCTGATGCTTCAGATGGGAGTCAAAAAAATCAGAGAAGTCAAATTTGCAGGAAGAAAGGAAATAAAAGGTCTCTATAAAGGGCAAGAAAAATCTGAGGCAAGAGATTATATAGCTGTGGTGCAAATGAACACAATAAACAAATGCCTTATTCTTTTCGAGACAAAGGACAAAAGGATTCATCACCAGTTTGAACTTCGGATACCAGGATCTCCTCCTTAGCCTACCACACAGTCCCGTTCAAATAGCTTTCAGGCTCCCTATTACAGCTGATGAGGATCTTTCCATCTCCTGGACAATCGGGATTTCAGCTCATCTCTGCTCATCAGTTTGAAAATATGCTTCATAGCCTATGAGTCTGTTTTGCATTTTATTTGTTATAATCTTGAGCAGAAGGAATTCTTGCGCTCATTATGCAGGACAGACACTGTGTAACTTGCATGCCTTTAGCAGAATTTTCCTTCCTTCTTTTTGTTTTCAAATCATGTTATGTTGCCAAGTGGGAGTGCATACCTGCCTGCTTAAATTGCACAGCAATAGACTGTCACCTGCTTTACGTAGTTATCTGCTTCTATAAATGTAGACATATTCACACTGGAGGACCAAAAAAGCAGCTTAGCTGGTGAGAGGTAGCCTGCGCCCATAAGGATGCATGTTAAGCAATGTCCAGCTGCTCTCATTTGCACACACAATGAACACAGTTGGATGTGATGCTCAGGAGAGTGTCTCTCCCCATCTTTGAATCAGAACAAGATGTTTGCTGACCTTGGCATGAGTGACCTTTGGTCCCTAACGAGAATATCTTCCCTGCACACATACATAAGTTGAGAAATAGTCACATTAATTAGCAATAAGCATAGTAATTTTAATTCAAATGTTTTACTTTGATTGCAAGTAAAAGCTACACATATGTAGGTAGATCCTGCTTTTGGATGTCCCTAATACAGTTTATAGATTTAGAAAAAACAATAGACTTATAATAAGATCTAGCCCCATTTAATTAGCTTGGATTTTTAGAACGTGATGTGCCTTTAGGAATTCTGTAACAATCTGTACAAGAATAGTTTTTCAATTTTTTTTCATAGCGCTGTGCATAAAACAAAACGAGATGTGAGCAGTTTCCTCAGTGACTGTTAATAAAGGATGTGAGAGCACAGTGTTTACATAATAACTTACAGCTGTTGAGAAGCTATTTTAGTCAGTGCATACACCAAGTTTACAGTTACTGTCTCCAAATACCTGTGGTCTAGCCACTTAGTTCAGTCTGCTGATTATTTAGCTGAAATAATCTACCCATAAGCTCCTCCTTTGGCTCCCTCCTCCCCAACAAGAACCAAATGTGGAGCCATTTAAAGAAACCCAAGCCTGGTTTCTGGACACCTCTGTGACCCCCATCCCGAGTCTCCCCATTGCTTTGCCAGGCAGGTTTGAGCTGGCTGTGGTGAGGGTGGGTGTCACAGCCTGCTCAGACCCACTAGGGCCTCCGGTCAGGGGAAGTGTCATCAGCAAAGCCACCTTGGTGGGGGGGAGAGAGGTGAGTCCCCAGTGCTTGGCTGCATGATCCCACTTTGAGCCCTCTATCTAACATCTGGAGCTCACCCACCCACCCAGCGTGGGTCAGAGGAGAGGGATTAAGAGAGGGAGGTAACTGATTTCCTTTATATATATATATAATTAATTAATTTCTTTGTGGGCTGCACATAATCATTATTTCCTCCCCCCCTTCCTTTTTTTTTTTTAACCTGCTGCATTAGGAGAAATTGCAGATCCGGATCCCAGTGCAACCTGGCACTGGGTGTTTGGTTATTTAATTAGGATAATTTTATTGACAAAGGCACCTTGTCATTACTTTTGACCATGACCTCTGAAATTGCTTCGTGCCATTAATATCTAAGTTAGTCTAGTTCCTGAAACAAAGCGTTTCTAATGAGCTCTACAGATCAATTTATATGCTTATTTCTCCCAACTATTATTATTTCAGATTTTTTTTTTTTTGAGGAGGTTCACTGTTCACTCCATCTAGGATTTCACTGAGGCTTTGTTTTTGATCCAGTTTTTTTAATGAGCATTGGAACCAGTCTAGGAAACCACGATAGAAGGTAAATTCCTTTTAAACAAGAAAATAATACGGCTGAGTTATCTGCTGTCTCTGCTGGGGTTAGTAGGGTTGTTACGCTTTTGTATACGAATTGCTTTGGGATAATAATGTTTTCTACTTGCTTATACATTTTTCATCAGAAATATCAGGCGAAAAGGTTGTATCATAAAGATCTGTAATTGTACCTTTCCTGTCCTGTAGCTGCAAGGGAAAGATGAGATACATTTTCATACTTGGAGAAAAAGAGTCAGAGTTAGAGGGGGAAAATGGTATGAAAGTGCAAAGCCCTGGATATAAGTAGCTAGCCCCTAAAGCAGGTGCTAACAAGACCTTCTTGACAACCACTGAGTTTTGTGCATAGCAGAGGAAAAGTTACAGCTGAAAGAAAAGAAGCAGGCAAGGAATAGCATTGTACTGTATCTGACTGGGATTATAGCAGCTGAATGAGTCATTGTTATAAAATATGGGCAGCAGAGTGTCCTTTCATGTCTCTCGACGCAGATTGAATGCAGTCCTGACCAAGATGACAAAATTCATTTTGATTGAATAGTTGTCCATATTTTTAAATGAAATGCATGTGGGGCTATTAGCTCAGCTCCCCGTCGAAGGCGGCTGCACCACAGCCCTGCCATATGTTTGGCAGTGTTTGAAGCACCTGGCACCCTCCAGAACAGACAGCCACATTTGAATGGGGATAAATATTAAACCATTTCACAGCTTTCTCATCCAACTTCAGGGTAGGTATTTTTCACATTAAAAAAATACACAATACAATATAAAAGGTTAAGCAAAAATTTATGTACATAAAGTGTTTTATAAAACCAGAAAGGAAGAGGAGGACAGGACTGGCAGGGATCCCGGGCTCCTCCCGTGTCTGAGGAGGACAGGATGGGCAGGGACACAGGCTTCTTTCTTTGTCTGAAAGAGGCAGCGGAATTCAGGGTCCAAAATTACAGATAATAAATTGTGCTCTTATTATGGATTTATCACATTATTATTAAAACTAATATGCAATTTCTCAGCCTGAAACAATTACTCTCACAAGTCTCACCCCTATCAAAATTTTCTCTCTTAAATATCATTAAGAAACTGATATGCTTAGCTGCATGCTGAGAAGGTCAGTTATGTCCTTTGGCTGAAAAATGAGCAAGTTACTTTTCCACTGAATAAATTTTAAATCTTTAGTGACCCATGAATCTGGATTTCAACCAAATAGGAATCCTGCACGTCCCTGTGCTTCTCCTGGGCCTTTTTTTTTCATTTTAAGTGTTAAAGCCATTTTATGGTATGTTTTGTGGTTAAAGAGCTATTGACATGATTACACAGGGCACTATTAGACCAGTCTCAATTACCTCCAGCACTGAAAGGTGAACACAGATGGGAATAGGTGAAAGAAAAGATGAGGAGAACCGATCACATGACAGAATTTAAAAGGATTTTGCTAGTTTTATGTAGCAAAGGAAAGCCTTAGAGGAGATACCGTTTATTTCTTTAAGCATGTCTTCAGGAGGAAAAGGACCTTTCTTGAAGGGCAATGCAGCACAAGGATATAAAACAGATGTGAATACATTCATGTTGGACACAAAAAGGGCTAGCAATGAAAGGACTGAGAGTCTCAGCTGGAATTCTAGGAAGTTACTGGGGTCTATAACCACAGTTTGAAGCTAGCTTTTTGATAACCATATTCATAAAGTGCGATGGTATGGTTGTCTACAATAGTAGGTAAATGATCTTGATGAGAAGTAAAAGGTGCCTTTTCTAATAGTTTTATCAATATTCCTAATATCAAAAATATCTTCCAAAATAGACTGATGAGGAATATTGAGGATTTCACAACATGCTTTCTAGCTGGAAATAGTGCAGCGTTATTTTTTTTCTTTTTACTACAGTGTAAAGGTGAAAATAAGTTGAGTGCTCATGTTGTTTCGCTCTTTCTGAGGTCCATTTCCAGATCCCACTTGTATCATTCTTCTGCCTACAGCTGCTTCCACAAACATCTCGGTGGGTGGACAGCATCTAAGAAATCCTTGTGCTTCTGCCAGGATTTCTTTCCCATTCCAGCTCCCCACCTTTTAAAGAAATTCTAAGTAGTCTATAGCAATAATGATAAAGAAAACACTCCGTCGTTGGAACACAGTACTTTCTGTCAGTGTTTTATTAGATAAAGTGGATGACCAGCTCTGTAAGAGGACCGTTGCAGTTTATTTTACTAGATTGTTATTAAGACCATGTTGATTTTTTGTTATAACATTCATCCCTCATCATCCATATCTTATACAGTGCTGAAGTACAAATGAGCAAAAAATGCAGCCAGTTTTTCTACAATATTCTTAAAATGGGAAGCTAATAAACTCAAAGGCAAACATACTAAAATGGAGGAGTTTCAAATCATCACAACTGTACTGACCAGTTTTGCTCCAGCTGTGTGTCAATGGGCATTACCATAGGAAGGTGAGCATTGCCCACCTTGCTCCCCGTGTCTCACTGGAGACCCTGCAGGAAGTCTGAAAAACAGGACCGGAAAAGCATAGGTAACTGCACACTCATTCACTAGTACCAAGCATTAATAGAACTCCATAAAAAAACAAACCCAAGGATATGGTTATGTCACACATATACATCTCTATATATCAATATGTTTAATTCATAAGAGGAGCTCCAACCTCCATGTAATTGCACTGCTTACTGTGATAAAAAAGCTGTTACACTAACAGAGGCCAAGCAAGCTCATTATCTTCATTACTTAACAACAATTTCCAAAAGACTGGTAAGATATATGACATTTTACGAGTTTCCAAGTGTTTACAAAATAAAATGAAATAGCCTTTTTATCTGTATATAATATTTTATTTTCTGTTTAGAAATTGTAGTAACAGCAGCCTTGGACTGTTGTTTTATTGTCCTTATGGTACCAAAGAAGAAATGCACCATTTGAAAACAAACCAAAACAAAAACAGCATGAAGGAGAAATTGCTGAGGCCAGTAGCCCATAATTAGAGCTACCATCTGTGTGGAGGTTCCAGGAAAACAAACGCATGCCACACTGTCCCATTGGCTCTGCTTAGGCTCCAAGCTTTAGCTGTATGGGCCCTGATTTTTTTGTATACTCCATATCTCACCTGAATGGGCCAATTGTCCTATCATATGGTATCATATGCATGTGTCAGGTCATGGTTGTCAACTCCATAGCTGTTCTATGTGCCTAACAATGCATCACAATGCAGGTATTGTTTCATAGTACAATGAATTCCTAATACATTTAGTTTCACCATCATTTTTTTTTAATCAGCAGCTTTAAAGGAATTCAAAGGAGGTTTAGAAATATTTTTATGTTCTTCATATAGTTTATGGGATCTTTGTTTCTCCTTACATTCCTTTAAAGGACTAGGGACAGAAGTTTTTTATTTTTTGGCTCAATCTTTTTTGGTTTATAAAGAGAAATGCTGATAAAGGCTGTGAAATGTTCCAGTAATTGTATGTAAGGTCTCAGATACCATCACTGGCTCAAGCATTTGTGATCCCTGCTTCCTGGGTTGGCTTGCTGCTTCTCCCTGGCCACAGCATCTCTTTAGCCTTGTTGAATAGTTAAATTGCTGCCTGGGCACGTTTATACTGTTACATGGGCATGGTGACCTTTGGTAGTAAATAATTTTGACTCGACCAGATTGGGTTGAATTGCAAAGAGCAAACAAATGCATGTTTGTTTTCAATTTAGGAGAGACAGCAATTTAAATAAATTTAAAGTTCAATCGCAGGAAAACATTCTGAGCTGTGTGTTTGTATTTCATTAACATTATTTTGATTTTCTGGCCTGTGAAATCTCTTTATTATATATAAATATATATGCTATTTATTTAAATGCATTTACATACATATATATGTATGTGTGTAGTGATACATATACACAGATATACATTACATACATGGTAATAATATAGCTCCATCATTATGAAAACATAGA
Source organism: Coracopsis vasa (assembly GCA_026283785.1). Classification (NCBI taxonomy): domain Eukaryota; kingdom Metazoa; phylum Chordata; class Aves; order Psittaciformes; family Psittacidae; genus Coracopsis; species Coracopsis vasa. The sequence goes on along the minus strand of JANHGB010041031.1, from coordinate 16,130 downwards.
GTCTGGGATTCATCTCACCTAAATTTACCCATCAAAAAGTTGGTATCTATTCTAAGCCTGTCATGTAGGTCTGTCAGAGATCTATGGAGCGTGACCGCCAGTTCCAGAGGGTGATCTATACTCATCTATTCAAAATGGGAGATACATGTCTCCATTGCTTGCAGAGAAAGTCCACGTGACTAATTCAGAGCAAACACATAACTTTTAGAACACTGAAGTTAGGGACAGGAAACCCAAACCAACTGTGTTCTGAAAAGAACCCTTTTTTGTGGGGCTGACTGATCTAGCTTCAGGCACCACTTCTGGTCTTACTCTTGTTTTTTGTGGTGGTGATAATAGTGGTGGTGCATACCACCAAGTTAGGAAAGATGTTTTCCACTTCAAATCAGAAGGATTTCTTTTCCTCTTTTTTTTTTTTTTTTTTTTGTAATGGCTATGGTAATGATTAAAGTGAAGAGGAAATTGTTCATGTTGCCAATTCATCTTTTATTTTGTTTTTTAATTTTCTCCTTAAAAATGTCTTTGAAGCAGATAATTGTATAAATGTGACTTGATCACTGAAATCACTGGGTGGACTTTGAAATCATGAGGGAAGAAGGAAAAGGGAGGAGAAGAATTCATGAGATCTACAGTAAAGAGAATTATTAATCTGCAGAAATATGTGCCTCTGTTACTACTGGCTCTGCAAAAAGCTTATTTCATATGTTATAATGTGCCTTCTAAAACTGAAAAAATAGGAATGGGTGTGGAAACCTACATTTGTACAGTGTATGAACACTTTGATCTCTTAAGAAGGCAGATGTAGAATAAAATGTAAATTAGATTTGGAAAAAATGCAAACCCATGAGAGAAACAAAATTAAAGACCAAAAATCATGTCTCCTGGTTTAATGGTGAGACTTGGCAATAACATCTCTGGGCACTTCTGAAAGGAAAACTCAGATGCTTGGCTCAATTTGCAGCACAAAAATTGCCTTGAATGTAAATTTTATCTCTGCCTTTCCAGTACATTTTGAGAGCCAAATTCCAGCACAGTCTGAGAGAATGTTAATATTTCTCTACAGTGATGGTTTGAATCAATAGCTCATCCTCTAAGCAAGGAAAATCATTGTGATGAAGTTCTTTGCTTAAGTAAAACAAGTAAAAGTGGAGAACACGCTGTGTCTAATGCAGGCTAGCTCCTAAGCTACTGTAAAATACCATGCAGTGCTTTGCAAAATTTGAAGGACACGGTAAGCGCGCTAAAAGGAGTGATAACTGCTCTGTGACGCACAACAGCACTTCTGGAGATAATAATAATCTGGTAAAAAACTTGTTAACCAAGTTAGTAGCATTTTTCTGCTATCTAAGATGAGAGGGTTTAGGACCACAGTAATTTGCAAAGCTAATCTAGTTCAGTGATCCTCAGGCTGTGACCTTTGACAACCCTCCTGGTGGTTGGAAGAATAGAGCATCTGGACGTCAGGAAGATAAGAAGGTTGGGAAGGCAGCTGGATCTGCAAGAAAAAGCAACCAAACCCCATCCTGTGAGGTTAATAAAGATGCCTTTGTTTAGGTAGATGGTGGATAAATTGGGTGTATTAGCATCTAACTTTCAAAAATTGCTCTTGAATTAATATGCTTCAGGTTCACAGAGGCCAGCTTAAGAAATTTGGTGCCAAATTTCATAGTTTCAAAATGCTATTGATTTCTAAATTAGATAAACAGAGCTTCCAAAAATTATGTCAACTCTGTGTCAAGTTGGCATAAGAAAAAAGAAACACCCAATGTTAGTGTCATTTAAATAAACAAGTTAGCAGCTAGTCATAAATGCCATGAAGGGAGTAATTTAGAAGAATGTGAGTTCCTGACTCCGGAATTCCAGTTCTCTGACCCAAACAACAGCACTCCCACACACTGGGGAATGTATGTACAAAATAACTATGGGAGTGCCAAAGCTGGAAAGCTGCATCAAAAAAGGCCAACGACACAGGAAACTTCAGATGTGGATCTGGATCTGAAATTCACCACTTTGGCCTCTTTCTAAAATTAAGTGCAACTCCCTGGAGTTTTGGGGACAGCTCAACATCATACTGCAGTGAAGTCAACAAGGAGAGGCAGAAATGAAATGGCAGTGGACTCTCAGGATGGCAAGGGGGGGACTGCTGGCATTTAGAAGATGCTGCTGAAGACAGAAATTGTTTCGAAGGGGACTAGATATGAAGAAGAACTTGGAGAAAATTGGAAGGGGATGAATAAAGTCAAAGGAACTTATGTCTCATGATGGCTCTCGTATGACATCAAAACTTAGTGCAGCTTAAATTATTAAGGCAGGTTTGGCACAGATCTGCTCCAAATAAAAATATGGAAAATAAATCCTGCTTTTAATTTTGCAGAAACAAGTCCCAGGGATCATTTAGGTATCAGTCTCATTTTTTTAACCAAACCCCTCTATTCTAAAAGCACAGACACCCCTGAGTAGCGCCAGGGAGATAAGTTTCCTCTTTTAGTCTGATTTCAATCTCAGGAAAAAACAGCCAGAGATATGAACTGTGAGATGTTTATATGAGTGACCTCATGTCCAAACCTTTAGAGCTTTATCCATCAGTTTTGTCTTAAAACAAAACACTCAATGGGAAATAATTACTGACATTTATCTCTCCTTTAGTATACTGATTTCACTGAACTAATAATAATAATAATTATGATGAGAAATGTCAAAAGATTTATGGAACTCAAATACTTGTTTCTCTTTTTGTGACTCCTCTAAGATCCCTCTGCCATTTTTGGAAGCCATAGTTCCTGTGAAAATTCTTTATTAAAGGGTTTGATGATTTCAGTAATGATCTTGGGATGAATATAATTAATGCGCTAGAAAAGTCTAAGTTATATTAAGGTTGGGGATTACTTGAGGAGTATTTGAAAAAGAAGCAAGCCTTCCCCTTGTTATTACAAAGTATGTCCAACATGGTAGCATGAAAGCTGCATTTCACTGTGAGAGAAACCATCAGAAGAAGTACTCTGGTTGCAGCTTGTAATGCAAAGTTGTAATGCAAAGTGGCACACCCTCCAAAGACAGAAAAAAATAAAGACCATCCCAAATTCTTTCAAAGGTCAGATGTGGATTCAGATTTGCAGCTGGAAGCCAGCGCAGGAGGACATCAGCATGGAGTCTGCGAATTTTGAATTTGGGATCTACATTTTACAGCGAATCCTTTTCTCTGTAAAGCAAATACAAGAAAACCTTGACTTGAATACCAAAGAGATGGAGACGATCCAGATCCACATCCACATCTGAAATTTTCGTTCACCTCCTTTCTGATCTTCTGGTATAGGGACAACCCTTACAACTGCAGTCCACCAGATGATCTGAAGCCAGTGCTATGCCTTCTTCCCCTGTTTTTCCTTTACTCTCTTATTTTCTTTCCATCCAAGACTGGCTTGAAAGAGATATGATGCTTGCTGTGAAAACAGTCTATCCTATCAGACTTTTTAACAAATTTTCTTCCATGATTTGTGGCCACGGAAGGGAATTTGAAAACTTTGGGAAAAACATCCTCCTTAGTGCTTACTTCAGTCCTTTTTTTAAAGGCTTGTAATGGAAATACTAGAACCTTGAGAAGAAAAAGTAAGGTGGAATAATGTCTAAAAGGATATTACTGATTTACTTTAATGCTGCTGTTTGCTGTTTCATTTGAGTGATTTAAAGCACTTTTAACAATGAATAGTATTCCCACTGAAATTATTAAGTATTTCCAGTGCATTTATTCTGTAACCAAACTTTACATTGTTATGGCAACTATAATTCCAATATACTGTGGGCCAAATACTATTAGCATTTAATACTTCACTGCGTGTATTACATTACATTACCATGAATGCATATATGGGGATATCATGTACATTTTCAAGCTTTTAATCTAGAAATACGAATTTCTTCTGTATTAGAGCTGTAGATACCAACTGTTTCCGACCTGTATGGATAACCTTTATTTTGGTTTGCAAGACAACACTGTCAATGCTTTCCGGTTTCTTTTTTCTTCTTTTTTCTGTTTCATAAAGAGGCTTTCAGAGAAAATTACTTTTTCCTCTATGGGTAACAAACCTCTCTCCACAGCAGTGTCCTATTTTTAATTTAATTTTATTAAAGTATATCTATGTATTTTCTACACACATGTAGGAATAATTGGTGTATTTCTTATTAAAGCAAAAAAGCAACTATTATGTATGTTTTAATTACTTCTCAAATTCTCTATTTTCAAAAAAGCATGATGCAAATTTATTATTTTTAAATGAGTATTTCATATCCCTAGCACACGTAAGAACTCCAGGTCCCCTTCAAGGCCCCTGTAGTTTGTTTAGAAAGTTAGCTGTTCATCTTTCTAAACTTCAGTTTAAACTTCACCTTTTTTCAAATGCTGTGTCACTGCCAATTCCTTTCACCAGTACCCAACTGCCAGAAAACTGGGAAAAAACCCCATCTAGTTTTACACCAGATCTTCAGCCAAAACCAAGTATGTTTTACACGATCAAGCAAGAGCACCTCGAATGATTCAAAGAGAGAGCAATGTTTTTATATGTTACAGGGTGCATGAGAAACTTAAGTAAAGGGCTAAAGAAGCAACACACAGAGGATTTACCATACAATTTGTTGACAGAATGATTTGGGCTTGTGGCAGTAGAGTTGGGTTGAATAGAAGCAAAGCAATGACCAGTTTTTTCAAACTAACAAAGCTTACAACCAAGCAGGATGGTCTTCATAGAAGTCAAATGGCAAAGACAGTCTACACAATTGAGGTATAGCTTGGGTTCTTTATTCTTTATTCCTTTTGAATTAGTACATTTGGTTGCAAGAGAAGGTGAAAGGCGTTATTGCAGGGAAAGAGCACAATCAGGACTGCACTCAGTTCCTTAGGACAGTATGGTATCAAGTCCTCAGATTCACAAGTAATTGGCAGTCTCTCATGCCAATATTCATGATTTCTAGATTAAACTCTCAGTAGTTTGTCACAATACACATTTCTCATTTAGATTATTCTCATAAAATTCTGCAGATGGAAGCTGCAGGGTATTTGCACATATTCCAAGGAATACAACGAAGGATTTTTATTGTTTCAGTAAGGTTTCCCTCTCCATTCTTCAGTCCATTATACGCTTTGCTTAATGGTAAAGTGACAGTTGCTGAACCAGGTTTTTAAAATGCATGTCTACCTGTCAGTTCCAATGCGTCTCACAGTGGCATACATTAACTTATCATGCTTGAAAGTACAAAAAGATTATGCTGCGGTGAAATGTTAACAAGGTCATATCATATACACACTAGCTCGTTGCACTTTTCTTCCTTTCATTGCTCCTGTTAGGCATTATTCCATGTCATGCATAAATAATGTTGCTCCAGAGAGAAAGTCAGTGTACTTTGTATTACTGGTGCTACCATACTGTTGAGACAGGCTGAACTTCTGGAGTGAATGTCAGAACATGTCACTTGCTAAATTGTTGGTTCCCAGCCATCAAAGACAAGTATAGCAGATGAATACATGTATTCATGAATAGAAGATTACTTTCTGCTTTGGATCGCCACAGCAGTAACCATATTGAGATAGTTTTCATATAAATGAGGTTTGGCAAATCATTGTCTGGCATCACACATCTGATTTTACTGGACTGTTGGAGTCTGTCAGACTGTACTGGACAAAGCATGTGAAAGCTCAGAAGAGCAGCACAAGAAGGCAGTTTGCACACCAAGGAAATATTTCACAAGCAGAAAGTCTCAGCCGCTGAAAATCCTGACAGAGACCCAGACACGAATGATTTTCGCTTGATATGATTCTGCAGTGCTATGGTGATTGTGCTAGTACATCTGCTGAAAGACCTCCTCCCTACACCCCACTGCTCCCAAACATCACCAGCAGCAGGCTCGGACCTCCACAGAATCCTAGCTCCAGGATTTTCGGCCGATACGATTTGGTCTCTCTGAACCCAAGATCTGTCTGTGTGGGCTGTCTAGGCCTACTGCCTGCTCCCTGCTCCCCACCCCTTTTTATTCCCTCCAGATGGAAAACTGTGATTTTTAGGCTAGATATTCCTGGCAGGTGTTGTGGTAAGAAGCCTGCTTCAGTCTTTGTCCCCCAAGATATATTACCACCCACATGCTAATTTCAGATTTAATTGTAAGTAAATCTAGTATGATCCACAGGCATTTGCTTGAAAGTTGGTCATAGCATTTCTTTGCTGGTGCATTTTTTCACATCTACATAAACTTATCAGGAAATCTCATTTTGCTCAAACCTCGGTTAAGTCAAAGTTCTCTATAGCAAATGCTTAATTTCCATGGGTAACAAACAGCAACAATGGTCAATTACAAATGGAGTCATAGAAGTCTGTGTGGGTGAAGAGGAAGATGTAAATTTTGTTGGTTTTGGAGAACAAAAGCATGTGCTGTGTTATTATGGTTGATCTCACAAATGCTGCATGGTTATTTCAGGTTTAATGAATGTTTTTGCATAAGGTGGTTGTTTTAGTTTACTCAGTAATTCTGAGAAAAGGGAGGGGAATCTAATGCACGTTCAAACTAACAGCAAGACTAACCTGGTTAAGGTGAAGAGTTGTAGGTCATGCAAGTTCCCTATCACAAATACAGCTGCATCCAGTCCTACAGTCCGTGTTGTCACTCTCCAGCAATCTCTGCTAATATAGGCATGACAGATTAAAAGTTGACTTCCTGCAATAGAGATGATGTAACTCATACAGGTGATGTAACTCGTACAGTGATTGGTGGTCTTTGTAATGAACTTTGACTTTATGCTTATAACAACATGAGGTTTTAATAAACTTCCAAGATAATTAACAGACATGAATAGATATATAGGCAAAGAGTGATCTATTGTCATTCTTCTCTGTCAGGCTTCTAGCAATAGCTGATATTTATAGTTCTCATTTCAAAGAAGAAATACCTCAGTTTCTGGCTTTTGGAAGACGGAAACTCTTGGGTTAGAAGAGTGTGGGATAGGTAACAGCTCCTCTGGGTGAGGCATCCTCCCGTAAGACTTGATCTGTTCCCCAAGATCGGGCATGTGGATCGTGGGCTCGGTGACCAGCGTGTCGTAGGCCCACGCAGTGTTGAAATTGGCCGGGAATTCCCCCGGGCTCTGATGCCGGAACTGTATCCCGAGTCAGTTC
>JANHGB010041025.1:44983-70574 GCA_026283785.1 Coracopsis vasa | reverse complement strand
TGGGGTCCCACGCCCCTTGCAGGGGTACAGCCAGCGGGCGCACATCCCCCTTCCCCAACGCTCCACACCACGTTTGTTCTGGACCCATCTGGAAGATACTGGGAACTGGAACATTCACTCATCCTGGGCGAGTGTGCCAGGTGAAGTTCAGCCCGAGGGGATGCTGGGGAAAGAAGAGACGTTTGCGCGGATGGAAAGCGGGATTTGACCCCCACCGTGGGAAAAATGCAGACAGCATCTCGGGAAAATCCCAAAATCCCGTTGGCCTGCGGGGCTGGGAATCATGAAAAGGGAGGGGATGAGATTTTGCTCCCTGTAGTGGCTGAGTTGTGCTTGAGAGTAGGTGGGAAAGGGAGTGGTCTTTCTCACCCTAGTGCTTCCTCTGTGGTGTCTGGTTTTGAGCACCTAAATTCTCCAAAACTAGGGAAAAAAAACCCCAGGTATCCCCCTGCCCTCGTCAAGGCATTATCTCCATTCCCTACTTAAGATCTCTCTCCGTTACCTCAAGAAAGCATTCCTGGTCTCATATATTTCCTGAGAAAATAGTGGAGTAAAAGGCAAACAGGCTTGCTTCATGGGAAACCCAAGCGCCATATAGAAAAACAGAAGCTGGCAATATGCACAGCACTTATTACAGAAAAAAATTACTTCTCAGGAACCAATCATCCCAGTAATTTCTTGTCCTTCGGGAATTTTGGCAGTGCTGCAGCTCACAAACCTTTTTGCTTGCAAGCATCCCAGCTGGCTGCTCTTTCACAGTCACGGCTCTCTGCCTGTGCTCTCCCTTCATTTCTTGATCAGCTATTAAAATAGTCCAGAGGCACCACAGTAAGCAGAAACAGAGGAAAATACGGGAGCTTCTCCACTTAACTTGCCACATTGCCATGAAGACATCTGCTTAACACACCTCCCACTTCTTCTTTCAAGCAAACCACTTGCAATCAATTTGCTGCATCTTTTTGCCTGCAGGATCCCAGTGCCCGGTCTAGTGAGTAAATGAGCTTTGAGAAACACCTTCATCAGGAGACAAACCTCTCTTGTAGCACAGAGCCACATCTCATGGGTGAGAGGGGAAAATGAGTGGCCCAAATGTCCAACATTTTCCGTGTTTTAAAAGGTTTGGATGAAAGAACCCAGCTGAGGCAGTAGCTGAGGTCTGCAGGGCTGGTTTAGTGAACTTGCTCAGATTGGAGCAATCTGAATTTCATACCTCGAACTTCAAAAAGAGCCTCTGTTCTTTCCAATAACAGCACTAGAATTTTCTAACAGCTAAGGTGCCATAAGGTTCTCAGCATTCTCTTAGGGAAGAATCAGGGACAGCTTAGGGAAAGAAAACCAGGTTTAAGATTCATCCTCTATTCACACTGGAACAGCACTGGACCTGCTGAGTGAACTGTCCTGAGACATTCACCCCAGGCAGGAAAACCTGTTCCATGCCAGAGGCCTTGGGATTATAGGATAATGAAAATTTCTAGTGAAGTCAGCCTGTTTATGTCCATAGATTTCAGTGGAGAATTGAACAGCCTCAAGTTTTCATAAAGCAGTTGTTCTGCAAGGTCTGAGACGTGATGGCTTTTTGCATGGCTATAAAGTCTTGTGGGTTCACCAGTACAATGTCCATCATTGTTCATTTTAGGTATTTTCTCAATGTCCAAGAAAACTCGCACTGAAGAAGCCCTCTCATGTGGAAAGCAGTACACAAAGCCTGCTAAGACACAACCACGTGTCCTGGCCAGCCATATATCTTCCAGTGTATTGTTTTCCGGGATGCTGACTCAGCAACAAGACACATGGCTTGGAGCAACCCTGAAGGCACAAAGGGAAACCTCAGGCTGACTGGAGCTTCAAGAACTATCCCTTGCTGGAAGGAGTGAGGCCATCTCTGAGCCTTGTTTCAAAGTGTTTCAGCTGTAAGACAACCCCCCTTTAACAGGAAGACAAACAGGCATAAACCAACAGGGAGTTTCTCTGTGGGTGGATAAAGAGAGCAAAGCTTTCTGAAGATGGGTTCAGCATTGCTCCTGGCCAGCAAATCTGCCCTGTTCCCAAGGCTGCTAGTGCGGTAGTACTCCAGGGGATCTGAAAAAATACAGCAACAGGAACATATGTGACACTTCTGATCAGTTTCCCTCCACACTGTGTCAATGAGCAGATCCTAGTTTCCAGCCATGGTGCACAGATCTCCTAGTCCCCATGTACTGGGGCATCTTCCTTTCCCTGCCAGGACTCCAGCTCACCCATGGTGTCACAGCTGGAAGATCTTTTGGATGGAAGTGGAGTGGCCCCATCTGTGCTGCAATCAGAAGCAAGAGAAATTCACCTGTGATGGAGCCAGGGGCAGCCAGCGCCAGAACCTTCTGCCTGCCTGGCGAAAGAGCAAAGGGTCGTCCTTTGGCAGGCTCCAGGGATGTTAATTGCTGCTTCCTGTCAACAAGCTGCTTCAGTCAATGTTCACCTCCCTGGAAACTGCCCCTCCATGCACTACAGACCCTCCTACTGCCACAGAGGGTGATGGCTTTGTTTGAAATGTGCCTTTTCTCCATCAGCCCCCGCTTTCCTGCTGGAGCAAAGGTGCTGGCTGCCCATCACAGCACCTGCCTCCTACCTCCAGGATTTCCCCTTGCCCTGGGGAGACTGTCACCATCCTGACAACCCATCTTGCTATATGCAGAGAATATACCTGGAGCCATAGGTGCCCCTTGTATTCAAAACAATACCATGAGATCCAGCTCCAAAACTCCCTCAAAATCCAGCCTTTCTTTCCTGGGAAGACCAGATTAAAAGCATCAGCCATAAAGAATGAAGCGCTAATGTGATCTCTTGACCATCGTCCATGGGACTTACCCCCACTGCTAACATCTGGAGGCCCAAAGTATGATCTCAGTAGGATCCATCTACCTTGTAGGACCGAAGTGAAGGCCTAAATCACTAACCCATCCCATGTGCAGGCAGCAGCCCTTTGTCCCACCCTGGCTGCTGCGACAGGCTGCAAATCAGTATGCCAGCCAGCGACAGGCACCGCTATTCTGCTATTCCTTTGCTTGGGGGACTGTGTCAAGGGGGGAGCTCGGTTCTCCGTACCCAAGAGCAACAGTGGCTGTTCAGAAATCACGGGATAATAGCCCTTTTGATGGATGCTCTGTTTGTGCTTTCGGGATGTAGCGGTTGTGGTGGGGCTGGGAGGGGGGAGGAGGCAGAAAGGCATATGACAGTGCTGATAACAAGTGAGCTTTGTATGGCATGGCCAGGGGCTCCCACAGCTGCTCCAGTCCCCTCTCCCGCTTGAGGTAGTTTGGGTGGAAGAAGAGGCTACAAAAGCTCAAGAGAACAAGAATGATAGATAGGATTTTAATGGTTCAGTCCCTGCATCTCTTTAAAAAGCAAAACTGTGGCAGAGCATCTCCTCCTGCCATTCAGGCAGGGGCTTTGGAGAGGTGGCTACTGTGGTGCTTTCCGGACAGGGAATGCCCTCAAACACGTCTGTCCAGTTTGCTTTGTCTCCCTGTGTATCTGGTGAATACTTGCTGCCCATGCTGACCAAAGCCTTCACTTGCTTCTTGCCATCACTCAAGGGACTCGGTGTGAGAGGGAGCCTGATGGTAACCTGGAGCATCCCCCTGGGAAAGGGCAGGATACGCCACTGTCTCCAAACCAGCCTGTCCCAGGGAGCCGTGCAAGAAAAGGAATAAGCCTGGCAGTGGGCACCATGGCACTGGGATGACCACCAGAGCACACAGTATCTAATCGATATTGACTCCATCTGTCCCTGGCTTTACATCACCTATCACCACCTACATGACTTGATGACAGTGGTTTTTCTTATGACCATATTCTGTGTGGATGGGGAGATAATGATGATGGCAGCTGGCTAGACTGCCAAAAAATACTCCCCACCCCCCACCCTCCCAAAAAAAAGCCCCAAGCAGAAAACCCCCACCCCAAAACCCACACACACTTTGTTTCTGTAATCTCTGTCCCAACAGGACACGAGCACAGCCTCGCAGCCAGCCCGTGTGGTTGTTCTTATTAAGCTCTGAACAGCTGGGGGATTTGGAGATGGCTTAGCTAATACAATCCAGGCTCAATTAGCAAAGGAAGCATGGATATTCCAGCTCTCATCAGGACAGATGTGGGCAGGACCTCCAGAGGGTTAATCACAGGGCAACTGCTGCTTCATCCACAAATAACCAAGCTGCCTGTGCTCCCCCATCCCACCCATGGCTGCTGTTGGAGTGGGAATGCTTGTGCTTGCCAACCACCTTCCCCCCGGACCCGGCTAAAAACCCGCTTTCCTGCCCATGGGATGAGAGAGGGAAGGACTAACCACAGTGGGGAGGGAGAGCAGGCATGCACGCAGGTGCAGAAAGCTGGCAGCCAAACAAAGGGAGATCGCAGGAGCAGATACGGGCGCATGCAGGCTCCAGTCATGGCTTTCTATGAGCAAGACCAAAGGCAAGGGGAAGGGGGTGAAGGAAACGATTTCTCATTGATGGGAAGATGCTAATATGCACCAGCAATGGGATGCCAGGGCTTCATTTAAAAGTGGGACTCCTGGGCAGGGCTTTTGCTGTCATGCTTGGCCAGCAGGGAAAAGCAGCGGGCTCACCAGGCTGCTGGGGCATTCTTCAGGACAGACTTCCAAGTGCTTCTGGCCACTTTGGGATAAAGCAGGGCCCACATCTCTAAGCAGTTTAATGGGCACCGTCTTCTAAACTTACCCACATACCAGTCTCCTTCAAAAGCTGAACCGAACCCATGTGGATGCCAGTTGAGCATCCTCAGCCTCAGCTGGTTCCTCACTTCCAAAAGCTGTCCTCAAATCTCTCACCTGCCTTTCCGGGGTGTTTTAAAGACACATAGCCCCTCATGTGCCGAGACACGGAGACTCCCTTGCCAGAGACAGGCCTCCGCTTGCAGAGCTGGTGAACCGGTTCCCGGGGTGCGGGTGCATGGGCAAGCTCTCCCACGCACGGATGGGTTTCGTATCGCCCTGCTGGAGACCGGCTGCTAAACACCAGCTCTGTGTGGAAATGGGCTTGGAAAGCATGGGGGGTGGGGGGCACAAGCACTTGGTGCTCTGGAAAAGGTTGCTCCTGAAGCCATGGCTGACCACAGCCAAGGGGCAAGATGTGGATTGATTCTTCAGTTCTCTGAAGACAGGGAGGTGGTGAGGGACAGGGCTTGGGCCAGGCAAAGCGACCGCACAGGAGATGTAGCAAACCAGACATGCTTTCCCAGCCTTCCTTGGATGGGGAAGCGAAACTCTTGCAGAGCAAGCTAATGGTCCTTGACCACTGCCAAGCAAATGCAAACACGTGTCAAGCACCTTCCAGGTGCCAGCTAGGGAAATAAACCCACCAGCCTCTTCCCAGTGCAGCTGCTGGGACTCTCACGGAAGAAGCACTGTGGGGCAGCTTTGCAATACCACATGGCTGCGTGTCAGAGTACCCCAGGGTCTGACACTGCAGCTGCACCCAGAAAGCATAGCTAGGTCTGGAAAATCCATTGCCATGGAAGGAGCAGACACACAGACACGAGGCACTGTAGGAGGGCACACCACTGATTTCTCCCTCTCTCCAATAAGAATGGCTTTTTCCCTTGTTCCTCAGCAGTGTCTGGTGTTTACCAGCACTGGGAAACATTTGCTCCTTCCAATGGAGCGTGGGAAAAGCTCTCACCCGAAACAAAAAAACACGGGAATTTGCTTTCAAGTCTATTCTTCTCACTCTTTTTCTCTCCAAGTGAAAAGCCCTGAGCTGGCTTTTTTCCTTTGCAAGGCAAGTTTTCTGGCCAAGGGAAACTGGCATTTGTCTCTCATGCTGTCAGCAGAGTGACAGGCATCAGTACAAGCCGAGAGGCAGTGGTAAATCAACCAGGACGGAGGGAGTGGTAGCAGCGCAGACAGAGCCTGTGCGTACCTCCCCCCTTTTAGGTAAGGGCAATGGCACATTTCAGCTTCAGTAGAAATAAATAAGGGCTTGATTTGGGGGCACTTTACTCCCAGAGGGTATATAAAGCCCTTGGCTTGGTGCTTGGCTCACTGAGGCAAGAAAAGAAGAAAGGAAAATTAGCATGAAGACAAAAATGGAGGTTGCCTTCACTGCTTACTGGCTCTGGAGTGAAAAGATGGTGAACAGAAATACAAAAGCATCCTTCCCTGTCAGCAGCAACATCAGGGTTTCTCCCATCGCTCATCCAGCTTCTGTGTGCTGGATCTGTCCAGCAAAGGCAGCCCCTGCACTGGGACATGGCACATGCAGGCACCAGGTGCTGTCAGCCCTATGTGCTGAGGGCTGGGATGGGAATGCACACCAGCCCAGCTGCTCAGTCCTTACCGGAACCTCAGCCTTCAGAGCGCTGGCAGGAGGAGGCTTCCCATCCCACCAGGCAATGCCTGCCTCCCCTCCTGGCCTCTCCACCTGGTCCAGGGCCCTCATTAGGCAAGCAAGCAGGAGGGCAGGTGGCCTATTTGCGACAAGGCGAGGGTGATGCAGGGAGGCAGGGAACCTTCAGGCACAAAGAGGCAAAGTCACGCGCTTCCTTGCCCGGGGGACCCGTAAACTCTTCTCCAGAAAACAAGGCAACGAGTCTGCAGGACTCACAAGACAGTGTCAAACCTGGGGAAAGCAGAGCTCTCTGGGAGCTGGCCACTGCCCCCCTGCAGGCAAGTACTGCTGCAAAGGTGGTCCCCATGCCCAAGGGTGCTGCTAGGAGAGGAATAAAGGCACCCCTGCCCCTTGCCTTCCCTATCATTACCCCTCTTTCCAGTATTACAGGGCAACCATGGGGACCAGCAAAAGGACAACTGTAAACCCTAATACGATCCAAGAGACCCACTCTATGCCCAGGCAAAAGAGGGAGGAATAACCTTTACACCCTGAGGACAAAGGCAGATTTCCCACACTTCCAAACTTCATCCTGCAAGTCACCTGGAGCTCCCAGCACAGTTTTTCTTGTGTGAAACTCCCTCTGCAAGAGGTGCCTTAGGTGAGCAGCTGCAGAGGCAGCCGGGTCCCAGAGGAGGTGTTTGCTCTCCCCATCTTCCCCACGCACACACCCTGCTTTTAATTGTTTGCACATCAAGAAACAACTTGCCGTACCGCAGCCTCCCAAAGGGAGGCAGGCATTGAACCAGTAACCTGAAACTGCCTTTCAGCGAGACAGGCAGCACCCACCTCCCTCTGTTCCCACGTCCTCTCCCCCTGCTCATCCCTGCCTGAGCAGCAGCCACGTCCTCCCCGTGCGCTGCTCCTCTCTTCACTGTTAATGAGCACAGAGCAAAAAAGCACAGAGCTGCCATTCAGGGCCTCTTCAGACACCAAAACATCTCTGTGCATTAATAACCCCTTTCAAAAGCCCACTTCCTCGCATGCATCCCTCCCCCTCCGGCCCCCAATGCTTTTCAGGAGCGACTGTGATTCATCTGAGGTGCAAACAGCGCAGTAAAATTTTAATACAGCCCGAACATGATGTGAGAGCGATCAAGTGTCTTTTAAGCAGCCTGCCTGTCTCCAGCAACTGCTTTGAAGGCAAGATTGCTCCAGCGCTGCGTGAAGAGCTTCAAAGAGAATATTTGGGACTGATTTTGACATGACTCAGAGGAGGCAGCAAGCCTCCAAACACAGTTCCCTCAAAGGATGAGTGCTAGCAGAGGAACGTGCCAGCTCGCTGGACCAGATGGGAAGGCCTAGGAGGACCAGAGCTGCATCTACCTATAGGATACCTACTGAGTGCTGTGACCTAGTCGCTGTCTTCACACATTGCCGTAGGGAAGACTTTTCCCTAGCCACTGGTTGTATTGCGTGCTAATAGCCCAATTATTATGGGACCAATGGTCTGCCCCAGCTGTGATTTCAAGGGCTGGAAGGCAGGAGAGAGTTCTCCATGCCCCAGGGTACATGTGTTGATAGGAAAAGTATGAAAATAAGGCAAAGCACTTGGGTTAGCGCAAACAGAGAGATGCTGATAGCGCCCAAGGACTCCTCTACAGCCAGTAAACAAAAGGCAAACAAAACTAGTGTCCCAGAAAGTGAGGACAGAGAGAAACAGAAGAGGTATTTCCCAAGAGGAATTTCCCAAGGAGAGTTTGGAAGCCTCCATGAGCTCAGCCAGAAAATATCCCTCAGCTTTGCTGCTTCTCAGTATCACACACTGTTCCTTAACTCCCTGCCTCCCCACCCCATCCCCAACCTGCAAACACCACAGCACTGCCCTCACACAGGGAAATGCTCTGGCCATGGAGATCTTTGAACTCAGCCTGGCAACACAGAAGGCCAAAGCAGGAAGCTGAGCCCTGCATCTCCAGGCATCCTGCCACAGGGGAGCTGGCAGATTCTGGTGATATTTCAGTGTCTGCTCCCACACCATGGGCAGAACATCAACCAAAACCACCTTGTCCCAGGTAGCGGCAATCTCTGTTGGTACTGAGCAGCTTGCACAGCTCCTTTCCAGATCATCGGTTCCCATTTACCTGCCAAACTGGCCCCAGTGGTACATGTCGTCCCGGGGCTGCTGGAAGGATGTTGGGAAGGTGCAGGCTGCAACCCTGCATATCCTGTGCCATCAGGAAAGGGATGGTGAAGGCACTGAGAAGAGGGTAGAGTAAGTCTGAGTTGGTAAAGTCCCTGGGGATACTGTAGTGTTTGACCTCCAAAACGGAGTGGCCTGACTCAAGTCAGGGGGTAAAAGGAAGAGAGACAAACCCAAGGGACACAGCTAAAGGCACATAGGTCCATGCAGATTGAAGTGCACAGGCACGGGGTCCCAGGGCAGGGACAGCAGCCCCCATGATGTGGAAGAAAGGAATCTTTTGACATGAGTGCAAGGCAGCCCAAATGACTGCAGGGGGGATGCCTGGGGGAGTTCAGGCAGCTGACCTCTATTGCCCTGCAGAGATAAGCTTGAGAGGACCTCAGAGTGCACAGACTTGCACAGGGTTCAAGGGAGCACCACCACTGAGCTGTAGGTTTACATGAAGGTGGTGCAATTTGTGAAGGTGATTTCGAGTCTGGAGCTATCTATGGAAGGGGATCAACCTGGTATCAGCTTCAGGGTCACTTCTCACTCCAAAAGAGATCATGCAGGGCTACATTCGTGACCAGGTTTCCCTGCAGAAACATCTTACTTAGCACGACTAGCATCTGTGCTGACACATCCTGAGTGTTTGCAGTTACTTGGGGAACAACAGCTGAAGCAATTGGCCTAGGAGCAACAAGTGCAGAAAACATCCCACTCTAGGCTGCACCCAGCCTGAGAAATTCCAAAGAAGGGCTTTTCTTGGGGGAAATCGGTGGATTTCAGAGCTCAGATGTATTTACAAGAGATTTGCAGACACGTCTCCTTTTACCTTTTACTGGAGTTAGCCCCGAGAGGGAGCAGAGGCACCATCTCACCTGCAGCAGGGTTGTTTAAATGCAGTCAGCAGCCACTTAGCCTTCAGCAGGACTGGGCCTACGCTATAAACACATCAGCAAGGTGCCCAGGATGAGGATGAACCTTCTTACACCCAGTTTGGGCTCTCTCATTTGTGGGAAGATGCAAGACAGTGATTTACCTGCTTCCTTGAGGTCTGCTGCTCCTACCAGGCTGCAGTCAGCAGTACCCACAGGAGAATGGAGACAACTGAATGCAAGCTGTTTCAGTGCAATGCAAGAAAACTCCATCAGCTCCTGGGCACACTCAGTGGTAGCGCACACACCCATGGGCACAGGAGTGTCTGTGAGGAAACGTCAGAGTTTCTGTGTGCTCACACCCCTTGTATTTCAAAGCCAACTTCCTAACTAGGAATGACGGGAAAGTAGCCAGCAGTGCTGTGAGTGAACAACAGGTAGGAAGGCTGAGCAGGTGGGGTGACAGGAACCGATCACAAAACCAACAAAATGGGGTTTAAGCAAGGTCGCCATCAATGCCTGCACGTAGGCAAGGAATTGCCTACAAGGGAGAAATCTCTCAAACCCTCTCCAGGAACTCAGTGTGCTGGGGAGCCTCTCTAAGGTGTCTGTACAGTAATGCGTGAAGTACAGGGAATAAACGTGAGGACCTGGAGATCTGTGTGCACGGCTGTGATCTTGTGGTGGGATGGCTCCCATGACTAGCATGTAACGGAGGAATACAGGGTCTTCAGGAAGGACATGACGGGAAGATGAAGAGGGGGAACTGCCCTTCATATGAGACAGCAGCTGTGGCATATGGAGCTCTGCCTGGGGATAGATAAGGATCCAGATGAGAGCTTAAGTGCTAGGACCAAAGGGAGAATGGGTAAAGGTGGGTGTCTGCTATAGACCATCTGACCAGGAAGAACAAGTGGATTAAGCTTTCTACAGAAAGGAGCAGCCTCATTTCACAGGCCCTGGTATTGTAATGGGAGACTTCAACCACCATGATGCATGCTGGAGGGACAGCATAGCAGGATGTAAAGCTATCCAGAAGGCTCCCAAAGTGCACTGATCATATATTCCTTTCCCAAGTGACAGGGGAGCCGACAAGGAGAGGTACTCTGCTGGACCTCATACTCACCAACAAGGAGGGGCTCACTGCAGATTCAGTGCTTTCTAGATCCTAGCTCTTGTATTGGAAAGGCAGTGCACACTCATGCCTTCTTCAGCATACATGGATTTATCAACCTTTCTCGTACTGCCTCTCAGACATCCTCTCTTTCTTCCTCCTAGGCACTGCCCCAGGCTGCTGGTGCTCTCCTGTGGAGTGTATTCACAGCCTAAACAAAGCAGCACCTGGCAACAAACAGCATGCAGGGGTGAGACAAGGCACTGCACGTTGGAGCAGCACGGGTGAGAAGACTGGTTTATAAGGAGAGTGCAATACCATCTGTCCCTGCGTAGCTGTCACTATAGAGAAGGCTCATGTAGAGTGTAGTGAGAGTCCCACAAGCACTGAATCAGGGCAGGGACAGGAGACACCAGTTTGATCACTGCCAGGAGTGTCAAAATGCCAAGATACTGTGCCAGGCTGTAACGTGCAATAGGCACTGTACCATGCCGGTTTGTACTGGTGTCGGTACAAACTGGCTCTTGGAGCAGTGCACCCACGGAGGGGTGAGAAGACACACAGTATGCTTCTGTGCTATCACCTTTCCCAGGGGCTGTTTTTGCTAAGTTAAGATTTGACCTCTCAAGAGCAACATCAGACAAACCAGGTCCCCCTTGGTATTTTATCGCTGGGCAGTGATTTATGGAGCAGTCTAGGAGCAACTCCAGCCAAGGTAGACAAAAAAACCTGGATCAGAACTGGATCTTGTTTGGCTTTGCAGCTATAGCTGACATCTAGTTGAACATCTCTCCGAAAGGTCAGTCTTACAAAGACAAGCCTGCTGGCACATTATTGGGCTAGAGGCACCAGTCACCCAGTGAAATTCTCTGCCCGGTGTAATGCCAGATAAACTCAGAACCAAAAGGGACCCTCTGCCATAAACCCCCTCTATCTTCTTTAAAAACAAATGTCAGGGACTGATACCAGACTCTTCCTGAATGGAAAGGGAAGCCTTGCTCCCTGATTCCAGCTGCTGACTTTGTCTTGTAGCTATGTGTGCTCGTGTCCCTCATGGAAACAGACCAAAATGCAACTGGGAGTGGCTGCATTTAACGTGGGTAGAAAATGTTCAGAGCAGCTGAGAGCTGGAATTTGTGCTGTGAGTAAGACGAGCTCTTACAGAATGAGTTAGCGGATGTTTTAGGTGATTCATTGTCTTCTGATAACTGCCCAGCTCCCGAGGCATTGCTGGCATGCAAGGACAAGGTAGGTCTGAGTGAATCAGAGGGCCCAGGGAACAGTTATCGGTGGTAGTTAGAAGAGACATGCACAAGTTTGTTAAGGGACCAAGCTGTAAACTGCCACCATTTCCTAAGGTCTGCAGTGGGCTTCCTGGAAAAACTGGGTCTTCTTTCCTGCCAGATTTGGGGTGTGCCTTGGGAGGAAGCCCCTTGCTCCATCCTCCAAAGGCAGGCACTGGTGTGAAAGGCTGGAAGAGCCAGGCTGAGCCATCTGTACGTGGTACCTTCTGCCCACTCTCCAAACACACATCTGCTCTGTGCCAGGCAGTAAGAGACAAGGTCTTAGTGGTGCTGCCTGGATGACCCTCGGTGTCTCCAAAATATGGCAGCACCTTTCATTCCCTTTCCTTCTCTTCTGGCCTCTAAGACACACCTCCAGGTTCTTTGGCCTTGGTTTCTCCACAGGCACCTAAGCTACAATAATTGGTTTGCCTCTACAACTGCCAAGAGTATTTGAGATCTCGAGTACCCACAGGTTACTCTGGAGAGGCCAGATGAATGGCAGTATCTGGAGGATGTAGTTGGGAGCAAGGAACACAGTACCAGCTCATACCTACATTACCACTAGCTTCTCATTTTAAACCAGAGGTCAGGCATTTGTCACGGAGCAAAAAGGAGCAGAAAACACAGAGGGCTTTGCAATGCAGCTCAGTGGCCTTGCATATGTCCCAGGGCAAACTTTGTAATTATACCTTATCCTAACTACTGCTGCAACAGCAAAAACAGCAAAACAACGGAACAGGCACCAGCACCCAGGGCACGTAGGGCACTCCTGGCCATGGGAAAAGATGCAACCATTCCCAGCCTGGGCTATTAAATCACAGATTCTGGTGCTCAGGAAGCTCAGCAGCAAGCTTGCAAGTTCAGACATTCAGACATCAGTAAGGCTATTTCAAATGTAGTGGCAGGCCTGAGGGAGGAATGCAAGGTCAGCTCTTCTGCATGTGCTGTTTTTCCATTGTACATATGAGCAATATAGGGCCACTTCACAGGGCACTAACACCTGGCCAGAGAAAAAGAAAGCACTGTTGTGCCCAAGTGCAATGCAGATGTGCTCCTGATGCAGGAGAATAACCCAGCTTTGGTACGTGTTGGATATTTTCATGGCAGCATTGTCTGGAAGAGCCCTCCACAGTCTCTGGTGTAACCTCCATCTTGAAGCAAGACTATCGCCAACACTGATGCAGACAGCTTTGTCTAACCAACACTCAGAAAGTCCCAAAGGTGGCAAGCCATCACCACCCCTCTGAAGACCTGTCCCAGGGCTGCCTCTCCTCTTAGGGGGGACATTTTCTAATGTCCAGGCTGAAATCCCAATGCTGCAGGAGTAATTCCTTGCAAGCAGCTTTTTATAAAAGGGGGGAAGGAGGAAAAGAGAGGATCAGAGGAAAGATCTGAGAGTTAGCAAAGCTCAAATGTTTGGAGGTGGCCTTAGACCGAATTAGCTAACTCTGTGCCCGGTGTTTTCATTGCCAATGAGTGCTTACCAGTGAGAAGATAGCTTGTGTGCTGGAAAGGGAGTGATGGGATGTGAGAAGCAACCATAGGAGGGTGAAGAGGAAGGACCAAGGAGTGGGTGAGACTATCACTGTTGCTCATTTGAGGAAAGCAAATGGAACAAACTAAAGACTCTGCTGCCTTTCTTGCATTTAGTTTTCACATAAAAGTTGAATCTAGAGGCGAATAACTCACTGAAGGGATCAATTACCCTCCACAAACCACCCAGATAGAAAGATAACGAGCTGAGACTTTGCTATCTCCCTCTCAGGCACCTGCAGCCAAGCTCTTGCCCCGGCATTTAGCCATGATGATGAGCAGAAGAGGGGTCGGGAAATGGGCCAGGATTGCGAAAGAGGAGGTTCACGAACTTTCAGCTAGGTGAAATGTGTATGAGCTACAGCAACACTCATTATCAGAGGAGGAGCCGTCTCCAGTTCCCAAGACACGCTCTCCAAGAACTGCTGGAGGGCTGGAGCAGAGCCAAGGAAATGGCACAGAACGAGCACGGCATTCTGTTTAAAAGGCTTGAAGTCAAGTTATAGATCCATAATTCAGTGCCTGGAAATTTGACTTGCACAAAGGATTAATTCAGAGGCACCAAGAGGCTAATATGGGGGCCGAGAAGCAGACAATTGGGATTTCTTGAGAACTATTTTATACCAAACCATTTAAATTTCCTCTCTCAAAGATTTAGCAGATACAGGGTAAGCAGCAGATGTGATCATTTTGACCTCCATAGAGGGCTTTGTGTTATCACATTCACACTTCTTGTCAGAATGGGAAATACCATCTAGATGAAAGATGGATGTGAAAGTAGTGCAAAAATAGCACCTTGATCTGGTGACCAGAGCTATTCATGGCTTACAGTCAGACTAGAAGGACATATATAGAAAGGAACAGCAGGAAAATGGCTTTAGCTTTGGTATTATTCAATGCTTCTATATTGTGGACATAGCCACGCTATGCTGCGCCAGAAATATTGTGGATAATGCTAAAGAAAACAAGACCAGAGGAATACCAGAAAGTAGATTCATTAGATAACCTTGAAGACCTGACAGAGAAAGGACTTGACATCAGTCAGATGAAATTCAATCAAATGGGGTGCAAAATGCTTTGAAATCAGATCAATCCAACCCGAGGGAAGAATGGGACGTGGGATGACACAGGCCACAAACCAGGCAGGGGAACATGCTGGAAGCAAGCCTTTCTCCAGTGATGGAGAGGAGGACATATCACACGTTTTAAGGATGTTTGCAGCTCTATTCCCACCACTGAATAAGTGCTAGGGACGAAATTAGTGTCACAGAAGGATTCATACTTAGGGCATGGAGATGATTGACCCTAGCTTTCCCTGTCCATGACTGCTGTGTCTACCTGCCCTCTCCTTCCTGCCCAAGTGGCTGGCAGAGGCAAGGGTGATGGGGACAGGCAGCTAGCCAGGGCCAGCTGCTCTCCTTACAGCTTAGCCTTAATGGAACTCCACCAGGATGGGAATACTGTTGGGTACCAAGTTTCTATGTAGCCTGCAGGGCTTGCCTGCTCTAAGAGGGAGCTGATTCCACAAAGATGGAGTGGCCAAGGATGACTGCCCTGGTCACCCACAGAGAAGGGCAGCCCTGCAGCCAGCTAACCAACACCCAGCCACATCAGTGAGAAAGCCCCATCTGAGTGTGACACAGGCCAATGTCACCAGTAGAAATCTCTCCTATCTCCCAGGGCAAGAATGGTCAGGCCACTCCATCCTGGAGGAAAGACCCCCATCCTGCAGTCCTCCATATTTTATCAGGTGCCCAAAATCCCATCCACCCACGTGACAGCTTTTCTCTGTCACTGGTATTAAGCTTCCCAGTCTCTGAGTGAGGGCACCCATATAACCCAGGGCCAACCAGCAGGTGAACCCATAGCTCATGTGAGCTTTCATGGAAAAAAGTGCTGCCAGGCCCTTCATACATGCAGCACACTGGGAAGCCTTCTAGGAGAAGAGGAGTCTCTTGAAGCTTTGAAGCAGCCTGGAATTTTAGGACAAGACAGGACTTCTGTGACACTTCATGAAGGACTTCCTCACGCTGATGATTTAGCATCCCCTCCAAAGAGGGGTACCAGTAATGCTGCTTACCTGGTGAATTTATATTATGAGAGGATAAGAACCATGCCAAATGGTGATATTCCCCCTCACACACTCTCCTCCTGCCCCAGCCCATATGCCAGTGGCTTTTTGGCCATTCATGTGTGTTTAAACATTCAAATGACATGTCCAGGCAGCACACACTGTTGTTTTCCCCAAGGGGACACAAGGCTAGAAAGAAGCAGATGGTGGCAGAACTGCAGGGCACAGGTCTAGAGGGGTGGTATTTTACCTTGATATAAAAGGGAAGACACAAGAGACCCAAGACTAATCCTGCTTTGCTTGTACCTATACTTCACATTCTCCGTGGCTGGCGATTTCACTGGCTTTTCCATGCCAAAATCAATTAGTTTTGTCTCCACTGATGTACTGACCGCCTCAAAAGTACGTGTTGATGGTATCAAGTACATTGAAGGCAGGATGTGCTCCATGGATCTGACTCTTTGCCAAGAAGAAAAGTGTTAGCAGGGGGGTTGGAACTAAACGATTTTGAGGTCCTTTCCAACCCTAACTATCCTATGATTTTCTATGATTTTCCTTTCATTTGCAAGATTTTCCTGACTAACCTGGAAGAGTCCTGTGCTTTTCTCCAAAGGGGGCAGGATCCTCCTGCGGATCAATACTGGTCAATCTATCTGTTCACCAGCAAGTAACATGGGAGAGAGGCATAAGTATCTTTCCATCTAAAACTATCAGAACAAAATTCCCATAGCCCAGAAGTCACGCTGTTTCTCAGTTCCCAGAACAGGCATGGAACCCAACTGTCTCCCTTTCTCAAGAGGAGAGGTTGAAGCAGGCCTTTTCTCCTGCAGCCTTGGCCATACATCCAGCGGTTTGGCCCACAGAGCTGACCCAACTGCTAGAAAATACATAAAGGCACAGTCATGAGCCATCTGTGCTTTGGTTTCAGGCCTTTCAGCCCAACAAGAGATCAAAGTAAGCACAGATGAGTCACATGTACAGTAACTACATGAACCCCATCATGAAGTGCTGCTTTTGCCTTGCCAGTTGCAACGTGCTCTGCACCCACGGGCATTGGCATTGCCCTTTAGCTCCCAAGCTCTGTGGCCCAGGAACTGGACAAGCATGCAGACAAACACAGCTTCAGCTGCTCTCTTCTCCCTGTTTGAAATCCATCACAGGGACTGCATGTCCAAACTGCTCGCAACCATTTCAGCATCGAGCCAGACAAAAATAGATATAGCTGCAGAAATGCTTTTTAGATATTCTCTGAACTGAAAGCAAAGACTCTGAAGCAGCACTGGCAATCTGGCAAGTTCAAGCGCAGCAGTTCGAAAGTGAAGGAGTTTAACGGGTGACTGAATACCTGGGGGGCACCTAATAAGGCTTTCAGCAACTCATTCCCAAGACCTAGTCTGAATAGTGTTCAGAGTTACAGCTGGGCTGCAGAAACAAAGCGGGAACAACCTCAGCACTCACTGATGGATTTACTGCTCCCTGCAGGCATTACAGGATGCTGCCCCCAGATTGCACGGGTTTATGCACCTCCCTAATGATGAGTTTTGAGCAGGGTGAACAGCCAAGACTCCTGTGGGCCACAGGCCTGAGCAAGATAAGCTACTGCTGGGTCACAGCCCCAGAGTGGGACCTGCCAGCACGGGGCTTGCAAGCCATTGCACACTCAGTACATCCCCTGGTCTCTGATAGTCCCTCTGGAGTGCATCCTCGAGGCTACCATCAGCACCATGGCCAGTCTGGAGTGTGGCAGGTCAATGGGCAGATGGAAGGCTAATGAACCTGTCTGCAGACATCTTGCGCCGAAGGCTGGATTGCTGGGGCATGGAGACGCATACTGGGTGCCGACCACCACTGCCCATGCTCTGGGGAGGACACACAAATGTCTGTTCCACATTTAGATAGCAAGGAGGACCCTGTCTTTCCTGGGGGCTTGTCCTTGGCCTCCCAGCGGGCACAAAGGCAGTAGTGTGTGTGTCCAGGGAGGAAGCTGGGAGCCAGTCTGGGAGAAGCCCATTGCAACTGCAGCTGTTTGCACAATGCAGAGTGTGTCCTGACTGCACTCACACACTGCTTGGGCCATGGCTTGAGAGCAATGGGTTGTCAATGGGACACCCTCCTTTTGCACTCTAACAAAGTCCCCCACTCCAAATTCTAGAATAAAAAACAGCAAAAATGGAATGATCAGAACCAATTCGTTCAATCCAGACACCTGCTTAATGAGACTTTCCTGCAGGATGGAGTCTGAGGAGAGGCTCAGACAACCGGGTCTTATGCTAAACAAATCCAGCATGGGCTGTTGGAGCCATCCTGCTTTGCTCCAGCCTGCAGGGTTTCAACCACAAAAGAGAGGCAAACACAGGTGGCTAGTAGACCTGTCCAAGAAGCTACACCAGGGAAAACTGCCCCCCCCACAGTGCCATTCCCAGTCAGTCCCCATCTCCTACAGCAGGCAGGACATGGTGCTCTGCAAAGTGAATTCTCCTGAAGTGAGAGAGAGGGTGAAAGATACAGCCAGGATCAAGCATTGTGCCTGCTGGGCACCTGCCAGGCATAGGGGAGCCCAGGGATGCACAGCACACACACTGTGTTTGTCATGTCTGCAGCCCTGAATGTCACATGGCTCAGAGTCCAGCATGGGCATCTTTGAACCCAAGAAGTGGTCAGGTACAATATAACTTGCATGACATGCAGGCAGTGTGGTGGAATGGGGTGATCTGGCTGTATACAATGCAGGCAAAGCCCCAGGGTCAGTGGGATGTAAACAGGAATTGCCAGCTGCAGGCTTCTGCTAAACAGCCCTGGCCCCTGCTCTTCCCCACATGGCAAACAGGATGCTGAGAGATCCTGCTGCTGCTGAGGACAAGCCCCGCAGCGGTGAGGGGAAGGAGTCAGAGTAACCCCTTCACAAATACACACCCTGTCCCATCCTGGTCTCAGTGTCATGAGCACAGCAGACAGTGAAGAGGCAGAGCTGCCTTCATGCAGGGAGCCACTTTTGAAAGCACTAAGGATTACAGAGGAAGCTATGGAGACTGTTGTGTGCATGTGCTCCCCAGCTGTGGCCATTTCTGGCATTAGGAAAGGCCCAGCTATTACACCAAGCTCTGCTCAGTTGTATGATAATAGTGTAACCCAAAAGCCTTTAGTCTTATCCTCGCTGATCCTACACTGAGCCACTGTCACCTAGGAGACACTAGTACTTGTCCAGTCTGGGGTCTCATCACCACCAGTGGCTGTAAGCAGACACCTAGGGAGGCAGGGAACAGGATGAACACAGCAATACTGCCCTGAATGCATTCCCAGCCTTCAACAATGCAGGGTACCTGAGGCCGGAAGCAGCCACTCAGCACCCAGTAGCCCACCATGGATTTCTTTTATATTCTTTTTTTTTCCCCTTGTAGTCAATCTCAAGCTCTGACCACCCTGCCCTGGATCTTTTCCAGTTCCTGTTAATTCAAGGCCTTCTGCTGCTCCTCCAATTTACGAAGAGGGATAAAAGATAATAATACAAAGCAAGCTAACTCAACCAGGTCTGGATAAAGTTTCTATCACGTTCTTAAAGAGGTGACTCTGCCAAGGTAGGAAAAAGTAAGTCACAGCCTTGGAGAAGTAGGAAACACCAAGTAAGGTGGCTCTTCCCACCCAGCAGCTAGGGAAATGTGGGAAGGAAGGCAGTTTCAGCCAGGCCATTTTATCTCTGAGACCAGATGGCTCTAAATGCTTCCCCAGAGCTTGGAGAGGGCCAGGCTCTGATTTGAATTGCTTTTCATACTGCCTCATTAGAAAGTAAAAGGGAAGAAATGAACAATCTATAACTTTGTGGCATCGGGAAACAGCTCTGTTAATCCCGTTTCCTTCCCGAGCTGACTCAGGGCAGGTCATCCAGCATCAGGGCCACATCACCTAATCTGCCCCACAATCAGGAGCCTGGGCACCAGCCCAAAGGGCAGATGTATCCTCCCGGGCATAATTAATAAATTGCAAAAGCCCAGGTTGTTAAACCTGACCCTGATGCTTAATTGCAATGCTCCCAACCCCTGGCTTCCACTTGCTGGTGCAGATCCAAGCAGTGGCCACCTCCTATACCTAGCCCTGTGGGAGTGAGGGCAGGAGGGGCTGAGCATTGCTGCGGGAGCAGACAAGGGGAGAAGGAAGGTGCTGTATGGAGAGGCATCCTAGGGCAGGCACTACAAAGCCCAGGGTGGGGGTACCTGTGGGACCCCTGCATCCTGAGCTGCAGGCCTCTAGGTTTCTTGGCCTGTCTGGGCAAAATGAGGGCAAATCTGACAAGATGCAGAATTCCTCCCTTTCCAGCAGAACTGGAGCATGGCCCCCACACAAACATCTGGGATGGGGAGCAAAGCCCTTGTCAGCCACACAGGGCTCAGGGCTTGCTCCCATGCTCTCACAGCTACAGCTCAGCCTGGCTGGTCCACAGGTGACCGCTGCTTTACCTGCCAGCGTTGCCACCAAGCTGCATCTTGTCACCTGAGTAACAGCTTCCTGAGCTTGGGAGGAGCCAAACAGCACTGACAAGCACTCGTCCATGGCACCCAGGCTCACCGTGCCACCCAGCTCACCTCCAGCCCCTTCCTTCTGCCTCCCTCTCTCCAAGGGGAACTATGTCTTCTCGCACTTAACCTGCACCTCGTGTCCAAATGGAAATTAGAATACAGCCTCCTGTGAGAGTCAGGACTAGAAAATCTCAGGCTCTTTCAGCTCCGGTCAGGGCCGGGGTCCTATGGCAGAAAGCAGCCTTGGGCAACACAAGAGGCAGGCAGCAGTTGGTGTGTTGGTTGGACCCGCAGCTCCATAGGCAGAAATGGGTGGCTTGGCATGAAATCAATGTCTGGAGCAGGGTAAAAGTTACGAAAGTTAATGAGACTAACCCCTTAGCTTAGTTTCTTAGCTGAGGAGTGCCAATTTTTAGCAAACTACTACCTGCTTACAACAAAGCCAGGTGTCCCTGATCTGAAGCTACGCTCAGCTGGCTGTCAGCATTGCTGCCCTGCAGGCACAGCTGGGCACGGGGTGGGGGCAGGGCAGCGTGAGCTACACAGGCAGCGACTGGACAAGCACAAGCGGCCAATGTGGTGCGTGACAACACAGAGACGTGTGTAGAGATTCGCTTGGGCCAGGCTCTGGCACTCAGAGAACCAGGAGAGGCATCAACAGGAGGTGAAATGTGTGAGAAGAGGGCTGGGGCAGCCCGCCGGCAGCAGGGAGCTGGATGCAGACCGCCCGCGGGCACAGTGCTCTTCTCGGCAGAAGCAGGCAGGGTAGCCCAGCTACATTTCTGTTTCTGCTAAGAGGCTGTCACCGAGACCTGACGTCATCAGGACCATCTGGGAGCTGGAATCTGTGGTGAGAGAGGGAGGAAACCATGAGCTGCTTGGGCTGCCAGAGAGTGCCGGGCTGCATTCCAGATCCAGAGGTGAGGATGAGGAATTACAGTGCAGCAGGGTGGGAAGCAAACTGCTGAGAGGACTGTGAGATTAAGTAGTAGTAACTAGGTCTACTCTGGCCATGCGGCAGAACAAAATCGATGTTTGGGGAGGAGGGAAGGCAGAGACAGCAGTAAGAGCCCAGGGTGGGGAATCTGCATTTGTTATCTTGGCTGTTGAGAGGAGCATCAGCTCTAAACCCTCCCCATCCACACTTGCAGGTGACACCGGTTGTGCTGACCCCACTGTGCCTTACCCAGCCCTGCACAGGCCTTTAAATCTGCACTCGCCCCGTGTCTTCTCATCCGGAGAGTGTCCAGGTGTGACAGGGCTGGCAGGCTCCAAGCCAGCCAAACCCACCTAGGGCAGTGGTGTTGCCTTCCCAGAAGCAGGGAAGGCAGTGGGCAAGCAGCCATTTCAGGGCAGCAGAGGCCTGGAAATCCTGACCTTCTGCGCTGCATGAATGGAGGGTTTGTGCAGCCCTTCCCTTCCTGCCTCAGGAAGGTGAGGGCAGCTCTCTGGCTCTGTGGTGGCACACAGCGCCAGCCAGGAACTCTTCCCCACGCCAAGTGAATCAGCTGCAGGGAGGATGGGCACGCATAGCAAGTAAGGAACTCAGCAGGGTACCAGTTTCCCATCCAGAAGCCTTTATAAAGAGAAAACAATCCTGTTTTTTCCTGTAGGCAAGGGACATCTTTAGTGGCTGTGTTTCTGTGTGATCCCATTCTACACATTGGAAAGTGCTGTGTGGGATCAATATTTTGGGGATTAATTTCTGGAAACTGGATCCAAAACTTGGCCAGAGCTGTTAGTAGAAGGATTTTATGGTGCTAATAAATGAGGATCAGATGTTCTGAGGCTGAGGGAGTGGTTGGGTTTGTCTCCTGCTAGTCTGATAAGAGAACTGGGAGGGGAGAAAGGACAACTAAAGGTAAAAAACCCAACACAAAATGAAAACCAGCAGGATCAGGGCACAGGCATGACTATAAAGTATCATATACACAAACAATACACAGCAGGGTACTGCTATCTCCATAATAAGCCTTTTTGTGTGTTACAAGCAACAGACAGACTGTGGCACCTGGCTAACCCTTCACATGTTCGGGATGCAGAGAGAGGAATAGGTGATGCTGTGCGGATTGCAGTGAGGTTCAGGAAGCACGAGGAACGACATGAGTTTTGGCTAGAATCTCTGGCAAAGGCCCCTGAGATCCTCAACGCTCCTGCCCTTGAGTTTTAAGACTTTGCACAAAGGTTTCATTCCTGCAGCATCAGGGAAATGCCTCTGAGGCGCCATTGCCATGCGTTGCAGCAGCTGCATTGTCCTTGGAGGCTGCTTTTCCAAGTGCAGCTCAGCCCAATGCTACTTAACATGAAGGTTGCACCTGGAGGCTGTCTGGATGCCAGTTCACAGGGTTAAAGGCCAGACCCCATTCACCTGCCCTACCAACAAAAGACCAGACACCCCAATTCCTGCCTGTCAGCCCCTGCCCGCAGCCCAGGTCCCAGAGCTCTTACTGTTCTGGCAGATCCAGGGGTTCTTCTCCCTGGTTGTGACTTCACGAGCCTCCGTCTCCTCCTCTTCCTCACCCTCTGAAAGCAGGTCAGAGATCTGCTGCTGTAGCTCAGGACTGATGTTGTTCTCTGCCAGGATGAGTGTCCGTAGGGCTGTGGGGTAATTCTCTACCATATCCAGCAAGGTCTAGATGGAGAGCGAGATAAACAGGCTGTCAAGCAGCACAAACAGCAGCTAGGCTGAGCAGAAAGAGCTTCAATGCTCTGTCTCCCTGCAAACTCTAGGCCTCCTCTTCTTACCTCAACCTTCCCTTGGCCATGACTTCCCTGCACCAGGCTTTCTGAGAGCCTGAGAACTTCCCATCTTTCTGTGGGAACAGCTGAGCCTGGATTTCCTGGCTCTATAGGCTAGTCCCCTCTTCCTGCTGGGAGCTGGGACTCTGAGAGGAGAGCCTGTGCTAACAAGCCTTGGCCTGTATCTGTCCACAAAGCTTTAGCTCTGATCCTCAACCACAAATCCAACCCCTTACTTTCTCCAAACTACAAAGAGTCGTGTGTTTCTCCCTGATGACTTGGAGGAGGTGCAGGAGCCTTAGGTCAGAGCTGTGCCTTACAAGCTCCTCCTGTAGCTGTAAGAGCCAGGGGAAAGCAACATCACCTCTGGGCACAGGGAGGGAAAGGGTGTCCATGGACTTGGGGAAGGGAGTGGAAGCAGGTGTAGGTCCTGAGGCCTCTATAAACAGCTAAGACCTATGCCCTTGAGACGTCAGTGATGCTGTAGAGTAACAGTGTGCTCTCATACCTGGGCTGACTGGTTGGTAAGTCCTGTTCCCTCCAAGTCCAGAACTTCGAGGGTACGACTGGAGGCCACAGCAACAGCGAGCATCCCTGCTACCTGGTCACCTGGGGGATAAGCAAACCAGGGCTGTCAGCAGCGCCTGCCTTCTCTCATGTAATACTACATGCCTTCATGGGCCTTGGGCTGTCATGGAAACATCCTCCAACTATTTAGAAATCCCTCGATTTCCAAATCTCAGTTACCCTGTGGGTGGGGAGGGGGTAAGCTGTTAACTGAGAAAAGAAACAAGGTAAAGGTACATCATTTTGTAGTAATGGGAGCAGTCAGCAATTATCAGGGGAACACAAAGTAACACAGTGAAATTGGGTTTATTCCACAAGGATCCATATCTTCCCAAATATTTTTCCTATTCAAGGATGCAAGGGCCTTTAACAATCCCTGTAAGGCATCCCAGATGCAGAGTAAGGAGGTAAATACCTCAGTCTAGTGGGAGGTTGTAGCTGGACAGAGGACTCTCCATAATCTCCCTGGAAAGGGGACAGGCTTTGGGGGTGGCTGCAGCAGGACCAGGAGCATTAAAGATTGATGCTGCTAAAGAGACAGGGTTCCAGCATGTTCTCCTGATATTCCCGGGCGAGTGCCAAGACACTGTACAACTGTGACACCTTCTCTTGGAAAGAAAAAACAACAGGCTGCTGCCAGGTAACACCCTGGGGCCTTTCCCACCCAGGAGCAGGTACCTGGTCAGACAGACAGGGCCTGCAGGGAGGCTCCTGTTTCCAGACCAGACTGGGTGAGCAGGGGAGTGCCCTGCTGGCGCTCAGGGAGGCACGGCCTGGTCTCCTCCTCACCACCTAGCATCAGAGCTGAAGAGAGTTGGTTTCTATGGCAACGAGTGCCAGGCTTTCCTCCTCCTCTCTGCTCCACCAGGAAGATGAAGGGGGGAGTGCAGGGACATACTGCATCTGCCAAACCAGCATCAGGGCCCAGGGCTTCAGGTATAGGGGACAAATGGAGGGCCAAATACAATGACAAAGGTAGTGGAGCGGGCAAGGCACAACTTCCTTTCTGTGCCTCCCTGCAGGGCATGTGGCCACCTCATACAAGCAGAGCAGGAAGGATGGCTTTCCCTACACTGAAGGCACCTGTCAAGGTGAACTCACTGCTGGGGATCAGAAGTCATCTATGCATGAAACTGCCCCATCCCACTGGTGATGCCCTACCACCACCTTTGTCGATCTTGGTCCCCAGCCACCCACTGGTCCAGACTGCCTAAATGCTGATAAGCAGGAGTGCAGCATCGCCTGCTCTTCCTCCCTGCCCCCCCCCAGCTTACCTAGGGGGTTGTAGTCCAGGTTCAGCACACGGAGCTGGGAGCTGTGAGCCACTGCAATGGCCAGGCGTCCCCAGCCTTTGCTTGTGACACCTGGGTTGGCGCTCAGAGTTAGCTCTTTGAGGCCTGGAGAAGAGAGAGAAGCTAAGCCAGAGCCTTAGGGTCACCGAGGCAGTCTCAGGGGAGCTAATCAGAACAGCTTTGGGTCATGTCTCCTGTTCTCTGACAGGCTACAGGGTTTGGTTTACTCTGACAAACATCATGACGTATTTCACTAAAGAGTGAAATATTTCACTGCTTTCAGCAGTAGCTCTTCATTTGCCCATGCTGTGACCGCCCCACTTCTCTGCTCCCATCCTGAGTCCTGCTTACCCTAAATAGAATGGAAACAAGTAAGGTGTGTGTGAGATGACTGACGAGAAGGAGATGGCATGAGGTGACAGGTTGGAGAGAAGATAACAGGGACAGGAGGCTCTGAAGCCTGCAGCTGGGGGTGGTGGTAGCCAGCAGAGATAACAGCATCAGTAGCACTATAAGCACACACCTAGAAAGTGCTGGGGAGCGGTGGAAAGTGCTTTGTGAGTCAGGAGAGGGGTGGTGTTACCTCAGCACAGGCCAGCTCTCAGCTTAACTAGCCCGCTGGCCTCTGATCACCAAAGATCATCCCCTGCAAAGATCTGAGCTTTGGCACTAAGGTTATTACCATGCACCTACACACCCCGGAAGTGCACCCGCAAGCAGGGACAATTCCCAGGCAGTGACAATAAAGGCAGGTACTGAGGTGGGGGCTATTAATCTATGGTCATTATCAACACACAAATGTAAAATAACAAATTCAAAGTCCAAGCTGTCCCCTCCTCCAGTTTCAAATGCTCCTGTCACGAACAAGAAGCAACCTGTTGGGCCCTGAACTCCAAACTGTCAGCAGGGCAGATCAACAGCAGAAAGTGCATGCCTCCCCAAGGGAATTGCTCCTCTGTTGCTTGGCTTTTCTGCTTCAGTTCCTCAGCCCCAGTAAATGATAGGGCTGGCGTCCTCCAGGGCTGAGGATTTACTGCTGTGTGCACCTGCTCTGTGTGAAAGCTCCACTGGTGGTTGTGCAGCCCACAG
>JANHGB010041025.1:27123-44883 GCA_026283785.1 Coracopsis vasa | reverse complement strand
TTTAACACCTCCACAATCTGTCCTTGAAATGATGTGGCACCCACAGAGAAGCACGGCTTTGGGGACACTCGGGAATAGCTGTAGGACATAGACATAGGGAAGGTTGCTGGGGCACAGCTGATGCAGCACAGATCCACGCAGACCCCATGGCAGTGCAGAGGTGCTGTGGAGCACACGTGCAGCCAGCCCTCCAGATCAGCTGAGGTTCATCGTTCCAAATTAATCCACAGAGGATGCTGCCCTCTTTTGGGCTCAGCGTGACTAGCAGTATGAAATTCAGGAAGGCCCAAGACCGATGCCTTTCGTGGCTCAAAATCCCACATAAGGGTTCTCAAACGTGGTGACTTCCTGTACCTCTCTCAATGGACATCCCAGGGACTTTTCCCACTGAAAGCCAGGCTGCTGTCCCTGTAGGTGGCCTCTGAGCGCAGCCTGGGAAAGGAAGAGCAAGGCTGATCTCAGGAATGGTCTTTGAGGGACCAGGGAGATGCTTGATGGGATGAAGAGCAGGAAGATGAATGATTCTGTGATTCTGTGAAAACGTAGACCAGGGTCTGGGCAGGTCTCCTGGGCCTTGGGGATACCACGGGGTCCTTACGAACTGTGAGAGCCGCTAGCATTTCATCTTAATCAAAGACTTTCACACATTAATCCAGTAAATAGCTTAATTGACGGAGCTATAGCAGGGTCCTGCGCTTCCCCAGCAGGGAGGCATGGGGACGGAGCCCTGCCCAGCCCCGGTGTGACACCGAGATGTCCCAGTGCCACCTCTATCTCGTGACGGCTGCCTGCCCCCTGTCCCGCTGCAGGCGCTCGGGGCTGGATGCCGGCCAGCCCTGCCTGTGCCGGGCTCCTCCCTGCCCGCACTTCCTCCTGCCGCTGGCACCTCCCCATGGCCCGGGCACAGCCTGGACGCCGGGCTGACCGACCACCCCGCGGGGCTCCGGGTCTGCTGCCTCGCCTTGGGGCACCGCTGCCTGCGCCGAGCAGCGCTGGGGCACCAGGGACACCTCCTCTGACCGGGTGACGGGCAGCGAGCCCCGGACCTCCCCGCGGACCTCTGTGCCTCTTCACGCACCTCCCCAGCATGCGGACACCGACAGCGATGATCGTGGGGCTGGTGCTGTGCCCCTGCGGGCTCCTGTTGACACTCACGGGCACGCTGGCACCCAGCTGGAGGCAGGTGAGCCTCATACCCAACCAGCCCATTGACCTCGTCTTGGAGCAGGGCATCTGGGACATGTGCAGTGAGCGGCAGAGCAGCCACAACCGCCTCTGCGGGCAAGCTGATGAGCTGGGCTACTTCAAGCAGGTGCCTGTGCAGGTGGCCCAAGGGATGATGCCCTCCTCTCTGGTGCTCACTCTGGTGGGCTTGCTGGTGGCTGCCCTGGGGGTTCGCTGCTGGCAGGAGGAGCCACGGCACACGCTAGCTGGTGTGGCAGGGATTGTGTTGCTCCTCTCAGGGCTGCTGAGCCTTGTGCCTGCCTCCTGGTACACACATGAGCTGTGGGCACTGCCTGCACCGGCTGGCAGCACGCTGGTTGTAGGCTACAGCTTGGTGCTAAGCTACTTGGGAAGCTGCTTTGAGATCTTGGGGGGGCTGGCCCTCACCCTCAGCTTCCACCGCTGCTGCAAGAAGCTCATGGCCCCCAAACTGCCCCCCAGCCCTGTGCTGGAGGCTGAGCCGTGTCCCACCACTGGGGCTTACCGCAATCCCTGGGATGTGTTGGAGGACGAGCGACATGAACAGCAGTGGAGGAGCACCCTGCCTTGTGACTCTGACTTGTAGCCCCAGCACAGGGACAGCAGTGGGCACCGTGCCTGCCTGGCACTGAGAGGAGCACTGGCTCCTGCCCCTCCAAGCCATGCCCTTCTCTTCTGGTACCTCAGAGCAGGCTGGAAACAAGACCAAGGTTACCTGGCTTGAATCTCTGCAACCTCCTCAAAAGCCTGCTGTGCTTCAGGTCCCTCAACTGTGCCAAAGCCTTGCTGGGTTGAGGATCAGCCCTGGCTGCAGTCCCTCCACGCAGCTTTTAGCTCATCTTCCTGCACTGTGCAGCAGCTTGGGCAAAGGTAGCTCCAGTGTTCCCACGTGAGTGTTGTAAATAAAGTTCAGTTAGTTGAATTCTTTTAACTCTATTCTTTTGTCTGAGTAGTTTTGCGTAGCACGAGTAGCTAACATCGCTGAAGCCTCAAGCTGCAAGCTGCAGCCTAGAAAAGTTGAACTTGTCTTGAACTGTTGCTTAGTTATGTGAAAGGAATCCCTGAGACCAGTGCAAACTGGAAGATATAAGGAAGCCACAACCGTCAGCAGAAACAACCTATCCAGATAAAAGCAGCTAACAACCCGCCTGAAAACAGAGGAAGAATCCAATAAGGAACAAGACGACTCCAGAACAAAAATCACCATTGGACAAGGGGCATGTGAAAGGCACGTGAAGAACAAGTACATAGATTGTAAGGGTATAAAAGCCCAGGGATTTCATTGTTCTGGGTCCCTCTCTGGAAGCATCCAGCTTGAGCTGTCCCTGTGGATCTACCACTCAATTATTAAATTATTTTCCCCCGGCATTGGATGTCTGACACTCTGCCGCAGGAAACCTAGGGCAAAGACCTTTCTTTAACAGGTTGGTGACCCAGGTGGGATCCTAGGCCACCACCTCCAGATCCTCTGGTCTCCATCCAACTGCTGGCATTGGGTGAATTCTGCTCCTGGGACCTTTGGAGCAGGAGGCATCAAAGGGTGAGTGTTAAAATTCTCTAAGCAGATCCAGAAACAATGCTGTAGTGAGTTTGAGTCCCTCCCCTGCTGCAGCTTGTGTATGGGTGCGCAGCCTGATCAGCATTAGATGCACATAGATGCGCATTAGATGCACATTAGATGCACAAGGGGTTTGAGTTCCTCTTAGCAATAAGAAATACAATCTTTTAGATACAGACTATTGACCAAGCCTGTGATGAAGACTGCATCTATCCACACATAGACTTCTCTCTGAGAAGGAGTTTAGCAAGCAAGATGGTCCTTTCTAAACCTTGTGTCTCCCTGACAGGGCTTTTTTTCTGGTAACGGTGAATAAATTCGGCATAGAAAAGGGGGCACCCTTGGCCAATGTACTGCAAAATTGGGGAAAGATTTATGGCACAGCTCAATTATCTAAAAAGCATGCAGTGGCCCTGTGTCGGAAGGAATGACCGTTTATTACTAAGAAAGCTGGTGGGGGCCCCTTGGAAGTTTGGCCACCCCATGAAACATTCAGTCAATTAAGACTCACTTATTTACAACACCACTTAGAGGATGAAAGCCCTTGTCAAATGGATTATCGGTACGTGTGGGATAATTGGGCATGGGCAAGGAGGCATCCAGCCAAGGGAAGAGGAATTAGACCTGGGGTAACAGTTGTGGTCATGGATATTGACTCCTCAAACATGTCCCACCCCACCTTTTATGTCTAATGCTCTTTCTTAGTTTTCTGATTCTGCTCTGCTGCCAGAGTCTGCCCTCTGACTTCTAATGTAGTGCCTAATCCTGCTGCCATGCGACCAGGAGTGCCCGGTGGAGCCCCACCTGTATTGCATATATTTCCTAACCAACCTTGGAATCCTAGTGACGGCTCTATAGGGAAGTAAAATGCTGAGACTGAGGGAGAATGCTCAGCTATTTTCTAACATATGCCCTGGGTACAGTCTCAGTTGTGGAGGTACTCAGGTACTGCTGGGGGAATTATTTTGATCTGATGAGAGGGAAAAAATCATTAATAAGGATGCTGAACTGACTCAACAGACGGGAGGAAACAAATTCCCAGCCAGCAAATGATCCAGACTGGGACTATAATCAGGCATGAGATTGAGCTGCTTGCCAGACATGGCTCTGAAATTTAGCAGAAGCCATTAAAGCATGTGGGGAGTTAGGGGTAAACTGGACTAAAGTACAAGAATACAGGCAGAGACCTGATGAGCATCCTCACGACTTCTCGGGATGGCTCCAACAAGCTCTGTTCACATATAGAGGAATGACACCACAGAAGTTTAATGACACACTCAAGATTCCCAGCATGGCAAAGAGAAAATTTGCAAGAGATTTTGTGTGTGTCTGTGTTTGTGTACGATGGTCATGAAGAGAAGCAGAAAGTTGAACTAATGAAAGAAAGGAACACAAAATTGCAGGAGATTCATTTGTTGGCAGCAGCATTAGCCAGGAATTTGCAAGTGAGAGGTGGTAGGAGTCAAGGAGGAGAAAGATCAAGCAGGGGCTTTAGACTAAGGCCAGGAGATAGAAGAGAACAGAAAATGTCAGAAGAAAATGTTACTTTTGTGGGAATCTGGGAACCAGAGCAAAAGGCCAGGTTTGTCAGACCCAAAAACCATGTATGAGGAGGGTTGCTCAGCCGAAGAAAAGAAACAATTGGGAAAATGAGAAACAAATCAAGATGACAAAGGAGTAGGGACAATTGGAGGAAAACCTGTACTTCCAAAGCTGGAACCTGTCCGGATGGAGCAGCTAATGGCATGCCTGGAGACAGAGGAAGAATCCAGTAAGAAACAAGAAGATCCCAGACCAAAAATCACCACTGGACCAAGAGGCATGTGCAAGGCATGTGAAGAACTTGTGAAGAACTTACGAAGAATAGGTACATAGATTGTATTGTAAGTGTATAAAACCCCAGGGATTTCTTTGTTCTAGGTCCCTCTCCAGAGGCATCCAGCTCAAGCTGTCCCTATTGCTCTATCACTCAATTATTGCATTATTGTTTTCCCTGGAATTGGATGTCTGACACTGCTGCAGGAAACCTCGGGCAAAGACCTTTCTCCTTAACGTGAGCAAGGTACAGGTTAGCAATGTGCAGCCTTCTGGGCTGGGAATAGGGATGGGGAGCACCTCCCACATGTCTCTGCTCAACTCAGGGCTGTGCAAACAGCAGAATAAATGAAGAGGAACGGATCTGTGCTGTGGTATGGTTATGGGCTTTCTGCCAGGCAGGCTAGGCTGGGAGCCAGGGGGTACAGCTAATCCAGCTCCCCTGTGCTTTGCCTGAAGCAGGGAGAAAAGGTTTGTAAAAGAGGACAGGTTGCTTTTATAGCACTTTCCTCAGGGACTTTTCCCCCACGGTCAAAAATCAGCTCTGAAAGAGGTTTCTCTTTCCTTGAGCACAGCCACTTCAGAGGAGGGGAGAAGA
Organism: Coracopsis vasa; assembly: GCA_026283785.1. NCBI lineage: Eukaryota > Metazoa > Chordata > Aves > Psittaciformes > Psittacidae > Coracopsis > Coracopsis vasa. The sequence goes on along the minus strand of JANHGB010041025.1, from coordinate 39,709 downwards.
GATCACAGGGTAAGAAAATAGTGTATATTTCCCCTTTCATCATTAGCTTGGTGTGAGGCAGTAAAACTGGTCTCACTGGTTTGTAAGGGACACTCAGGAGGTCAGAAATGCACTATAAAATCTTGCTCAGCACCCAGAATAGCAGGGCAAGAGCTAATCCAGCTTCCTTGCAGAGCTATTCAGACAGATTTCTGTTCCAGGTGAGCCCAAAACACTCTGGTCAACAAGTTAAGCCTTGCTGCAGAGGGACAGTGGATCAAGATGGAAGGAAGCAGGAAGGGGTGCCATACAGAGAGACCTTGACAGACTAGAGAGGTGGGCTCACATGTATCTCATGAAGTTCAACAAGGTGAAGTACAAGGTCCTGCAGATGGGTTGGGGCAATCCCAAGCACAAATACAGGCTGGATGGAGAATGGACTGAGAGCATCCCTGAAGAGAAGGACTTGAGGGTGTTGGGTGATGAGAAGCTCAATAAGAGCCATCAGTGTGTGCTCGCAGCCCAGAAAGCCAACTGTATCCTGGGCTGCATCAAAAGGAGCGTGACCAGCAGGTCGAGGGAGGTGATTCTCCTCCTCTGCTCCACTCTCGTGAGACCCCACCTGGAGTATTGCATCCAGCTCTGGGCCACCAATGCTAAGAGGGATGTGGACCTGCTCAAGTGAGTCCAGAGGAGGGATACAAAGATGATCTGAGGGCTGGAGCACCTCTTCCATGAAGACAGGCTGAGAGAGTTGGGGTTGTATACCCTGGAGCAGAGAAGGCTCTTGGGAGGCCTTTCAACAGTCTTCCAATACCTAAATGGGGCCTACAAAATTGTTGAAGAAGGATTTTTTACAATGAATATAGTGGTAGAACAAGAGGGGTGGCTTTAAACTGGCAGAAGGGAGATTTAGATTAGACAGAATGGAAGAACTCTTCCCTGTGAGGGTGCTGAGGCACTGGCACAGGTTGCCCAGAGAAGCTGTGGCTGCCCCATCCCTCGTAGTGTTCAAGGCCAGGCTGAATGGTGCTTTGAGCAACCCGGTCTCATGGAAGGTGTCCCTGCCCCGGGCAGAGGAGTTGAAACTGGATGAGCTCTAAGGTCACTTCCAACCCAAACCATTCCATGATCCTATGAAGAGGCCCCACGCATGGTTAAGGGATGGCACAAGATGTACCCTTGCAGTGTGGGATCAAATTCAAGTGGTTCACAGGCTGTGGTGGAGCTGGAAACTTCCTGAAAAACCTCCCAAAGCTTTTTGCTCTGGACTGTAAGTTCCTTAGAGCTTAGAGAGCTGGGAAGAGCAAACCATTCTCCCCTCCCCAGCCCACACACAAACCACAATGGCACCAGAGATGCTGCACAATGTTCCTTTATGAACATATAGTGTCAGAGTGAGATGTTCCTTTCCTTAGCGGGGCTGGCAGCTCCTGCAGAGATCAGAGATGGCTGCATCAGGGATGAGTCTGAGCCAGCCTTCCTGAGCCCACCCTACACCTTGGTACAGGGGCTTCAGCCACAGGTGAAGTGGGACAGTCCTGTACCAGCCAGAGTTCAGGCACCTCCCTCCCCAGCTTTGCCCCTCTCTCCCAGCAGGAGAGCAGATATTGCTTCAGGAGTGGGCACCAATGGCCTGGGGAGGGATCTGCATATCAGGGGTGGCCTTGGGGCACCCTCGGGTGGCAGGGAGGTCCCTATCAGAGCCTGCTCCAGATGCTGCTCACCTCTTTCCCATCATAAGCTTCATTTACAAAGGTATCACTCTTCGGGGGAAGCTCTTCTTCCTCTTCATCCTCTTCCTCGGGATCGCTTTCACGGTGGTACAAGGTCAGCACCCGGGTAGAGGCAGTGCTTGAGGTCCTGGGGAGGAAAACAAGAATACAACTGAGAACAGCATGGCCACCTCCTAGAGGTGGGGCAGATCCCAAGGTCCTATCACAATCCACAGTAGTAGCCTGCAAGGATGATGGGAGCTTTCCAAATAGCCCAGGAATGCCTCAGGCCACCATGCTGCCCCTGGGCAGGCAGACCTTGTCCCTCTCCATCCCCAGTTGTACCTGTCCTAGCACAGCCCCACTGCTCACCTCCTCCGCCTGTCCCTCCTCCGCATGTAGGCCAGGGCCCCCACACCAGCAGCAGCAAGCACCAGGAGCACGGCCACCCCCAGGGCAATAGGTCCTGCAACAGGCTGCACCTCTGCCTCCTCGCAGTAGTCACCACGGTAGCCCAGGGCACAGTGGCAGGTCACTCGCCCAGCCTCGATGGCACAGTCCCCATGTAGGTTACACATCTCACTGCTGCACGGCACAGCCCCCAGCACCTCCTCAGTGCTGGGGGGTACCAGGAAGGGCTGTCCACGCTCCCTGGGACCAGGAGCTGCGGGCACGCTGGGGCCAGGCTGCCGAGACTTGTGTGCAGCTGTGGGTAAAGTTGGTTTCTGTTCTTCCACATGAGGCATTCCTGATGTCACCATCACGGGGATCTGGGTCCTCACCTCCAGAGAAGGACCTAGCAAGGATGGACATAGATCAGAGTCACAAGTGAGACCCCCCTTCCCAAACTGGGGGAAACCAGGCAGGTAGGACCTCTGCACACCCCGTCTGCGGGCAGGCACTCACAGTCAGACTCATCAGAGCCATCAGCGCAGTTGGGGTGCCCATCGCAGACCTGCTCTCTGGAGATGCAGGTCTGGAGGTCAGGACAGGCCTGGAACGGGGCCGGGCAGGGCAGTGCCTTCGTGCATTCCACTCCTCGCACCAGGCGGTAGCCAGGGGAGCAGCGGCACAGCCGCCCCGCAGGGTTGGGCAGGCAGAGCTGGGCACAGCCTCCATTGCTGTTCGCACAGCCGTTGGCGCCTGCCAAAATAGCATGGATTAGCATGGCCGCCACAGGGAATGGCTCAACTGCCCAGATGCCCCAGACTCACCTTCCTGTGAGAACTGGCTGTAAATCTTCATGGCTACCAACTCCTGCTCCATTGGGAACCACCAGCTCTCAGCCCGCTCCAGACGGCTGTGCCAGATCCTGCTAGACCCTGAAGATACATAGGGTTGGCATTGCTCCATCTTCTTCCATAAGGGTGCTCAGGATGGGAGGTGGGGACCCCCAGCCTACCCTTCACCCCAGGAGGGGCAGCCTGCACCCCTCAGGGGCTGGCAGAGCCCCCCTGTGCTGGTGCAGTAGAAGGAGCTGGGCAGAGCACAGCAGATGGACTCACCGTTGGCTGAGGTCGTACTCCAGAGCAGAAAGCCTTCTCCAATGGCAAAGAGGGAGAGGCCATGCAGTCCCTCCCGCACCACCCGGAAGCGGGACCCGTCCAGCTCGATGCTGCTGATGGTGCCTCTCTCTGCAGGGCACAGATGCAGGGACATCAGATGTGGGGACATAGGGTGCTCCAGGCTGCCCCTTGGGGCTGTGCCCTGCAGGCCGGGCGCCTGCACCACCGCTACCCCCAGCAGTGCCCCTGCTCAGCCCACACTCACCACGGTCTGCCCAGTACAGCCGGGTGCCAACACCCCCAAAGGCGAGGCCAGTGGGAGCCCGGGCTCTCCTCCAGAGCACCCTGCGGCCGGTGCCATCCATGGCTGCGCACTCCACGGCAGCCCCGGGCCCGCGGTTGCCAGCCGCTGTGACAAAGCACATGGTGGAGGCGCGAGGGCACAGTGCCAGCCAGGCAGCGCCATGCAGCCCCTTGCTGAGCAGCGCCAGGGCCCACCGCCCCCCAGGAGCTGCCACGTGGATGCTGGGCGGCTGCCCCCCGATCCAGTACAGGTTCCCACTCAGCCAGTCCAGGGCCAGGGATGTCACCGTGCCCTCCACAGCCACCGCCTGCTTCCAGGAGAGCCGGCCCGAGTCCTTCAGGCGCAGCAGCCCGATGGAGTCACCCCCCACCTCTGCAAAGTACAGGCTCTTGTCTTTCACTGCATAGTCGATGGCTGTAAGGTGGACCACTTTGGCCAAGGGCAGGGCCCGGTGGGGAGGGAAACCTTGGGATCCAGGCGTCGTGGGCAGGTCCTTCAGGTAGACCTGGGTGAAGGAGGCAGCAGTAGGATGTGGGCCCTGCTCCCCCGACAGTGATGAGGGCAGCAGCCCCCCAGGCAGGCTCTGGAGGATGGTACCTGCACCACGGCTGCTGGGGACACCAGGAGGGCAAAGGCTGAGTCTCGGAGGGGCAGGCAGGTGGTCTCATCAGCGGCCAGCATCAGCCCGGTGGGGCACCGGCACTGCCCAACGTGTCTGGCGCTCAGCAGGCAAAGGTGGGAGCAGCCACGTGCCACACATGGGTTAGAGGCCACGGGGCGCAGCTCTGGGTGCATCACCTGTAGGACAGCAGGCTCAGCCTCTCAGCCCCACCGGACCACCAGCACCCAGCAGTGGAGCTGAGCATGACCCACACCATGCCATGCTCCCAAGGCCGGGACACAGCCTGGCTGGGGGCAGGATGGTGAAACAGGGATGCTCCAAGAGAGACCCTTGACCACAGGGACTGCTGCCCAAGGACCACTGGGATGGGGGTGCAGCTCCCAGTGGCTCCACACTCAGAGGACAGCAGGGCCATGCATGGTGGGAGCCCCAGCAGGGCTGGTGCAGCAGAGTTTGGGGGTCCCTCAGGTAGGTACCTGGAGGCCATGGGGCTGCCCATGTCTCTTAAGCAGCACAGTCCTGTTTTTGCCGCTGGCCTTGTCCACCTGCTGCACGGACCATGCCTTCCCCTCTGACCAGTAGAGCTGCCCCTCACACACAGCCGCTGCAAAGGGGCTCTGGACCCAGCTCAGCTGCAGGACCTGGGAGAGAAGCAGTGAGTGCCACCCTTGGTCCCCATTATGGCCCCATCACTAGCACCCCACCACACACCTTTGCACCAGTGCCATCCAGATGTGCAGAACCGATGCTGCCCAGCTTCTCATCCAGCCAGAAGATCCTCCAGGTGGGGAGGTCGAGGGCCAGTGCAGTGGGCCAGCCCAGCCCCCGGGCCAGCAGCACATGCCGCCTACTCCCATCCATAGTGGCTTCCATGAGCCGTGGATGGCTCCCCACCTCTGACCAGTACAGCAGCCTGGTGGGAAGAGAGGTGCTAGCACATGGACTTGCCACAGCATCATGGGCAGCCCAGAAGAACAGCATGGGGCTTCCCATCCCATCAGGGATGCACTGAGAGCTCCACCCAGGACAGGAGAAGGTGTCTGGTCTCCTGCCCCAGTCACATAGCCCTAACAGCACTCAGGTGGGGTGATCCCAACTCTTCCCCAGCTTCTTGCCTGACTCCATGGAGGAAAGTGGGGCAGGGATGGCAAGGAGGCCCCCATGTCCTCTTGTCCCAGCCTTACCCTGCCAGAGGCTGGAGCACCAGGGAGTGGGGCTGGTCCAGATCTCCATCCATCACTACAGTGTACTCTGGTGTCCCTCTCCAGGTAGCCCCCAGGCGAGTGGCCAGCACTTGCCCTGCTGCCCCATCTGTCCAGTACAGATTCCTTCCGAGCCAGTCCACTGCTATACAGTCCGATTTTACACCTGCAATGCACCCATGAGGTGAGTGCTGATAGCTGCGTGGCCCTCTGACACAACACTCCCAGCCCAGATCTCCTCTACGCCAGGAGCTCCAGCTCCTCCCAGTCCTGTTCCCACCAGCACCACACAGTCTGGCACCCCACTGCAACCTGGAGATTACACAGTCACAGAGCAGCCAAGCCTGCTAGCCGTCACAGCATACCTTTCACCAGTGTGCCTTTCTTGCCCGAGTCGAGGCCCTGCCACCGGATGCTTTCTGTGGCCAGGTCCATCCAGAAGATCTTCCTCTCCACCAGGTCATAGTCAAGCGAGAAGACAACGCGATCCTTGTCAGCAGCCAGCAGCACCTCCTCACGTCCGCTCCGCAGGCCATAGGACAACACTTCTGACTGCACAGCCACCAGCAACAGGGGCTCTGGTCCTGGGGCAACACAGAGCCACCCAGACACTGCTCAGCACTGATGGCCCCATGGCCTCAGCACATGCAGGCAGGGAATGCAGCACTCTCAGACATTGGAGCCTACTGGGACTTGGCCCTACCACACAGCATGTTCTCCAGCTAGTATAGATGGATCTTCCAATCAGCTCAAAGCTGAGTGGAGCCTCAGAGGCAGAGGGGACAGGGCCATTCATGGGACTACAAGGCTCCCCCCATTGGCAGCAGGCATGGGGGGACAGGTACGCACCAGCTGCTGGTGTACCCTGGAGTGCCAGGACCCACAGCACTGCTTGGCCATCCCATGACTCACCAGTGAGTTTGCAGATGCGGCCATCAGGCTCCAGCAGGTAGCCAGGGAGACAGCTACAGTTGTAAGACCCTGGAGTATTGAGGCATGTCTGGCTGCAGGCTTCCTCACCCTGCTCTGTGCACTCGTCTATGTCCATACAGGACAGACCGTCATCAGCCAGACGATAGCCCGAGCCACACCAACACCGCTGTGGGGAAAGAGGCTGTCAGGGTTCCCCCTTGGGAGACACATGAGGCTCCCTTCTGCCACTAGACCAGGGATAAGCCCCTGGACCAGGGCTGCTGGCACTCACAGGGCCCTGGGGTGATGGGTAGCAGAGATGAGCGCAGGACCGCTGGCAGGGCGCTGAGCAGTTCCCCCCCTCATCTGAGCCATCCGCGCAGTCCTGCCGGCCATCACACACCAAGGATGCATTCAGACAGGACCCCAGCCCACATGGGTACTTGTCACTCTGGCAGGGAGCAGATTGGCCTGCAGGGACACACAGGGAATGCTGCCCTGAGCTTCATTCACCAGCTGCTTTTCTCAGCTTTGGCAGATTTAGCTGCTCCCACAAGATACCATGGGATCACTGCAGCCATATCCAAAGCTGTGCCTGTAGCCTGGCTTCAGGCTATCCTAATCCCAGGGCCACCAGCCTTAGAGAACAGCAGCTACCCAGGACCTGGAGCCACCACACATGCTGGGAAGAGCACGCAGGGCCTTTTACCTCAACACAGACACATCACCACCTCCCTCTGTGCTGGGCACCGACCAACTCCCCTGGACAAGACACAGAGGGGATAAAGGAGGTTGCTGCTCACAGCCAGCCTCGTCGCTGCCATCTGTGCAGTCACTCTCTCCATCACAGCGCCAGACATCAGGGATGCACTTATGGCCATGGGAGCAGCCCCACTGCCGGTCCCTGCACAATCCTTCCTCCCAGGGACAGCCCTGCAAAGGCAGAAGGTGAGCAGGGCCACCAGCCCTCCCAGGACCAAGGGGGGGACCGGCAATGTCCCCACCACCCCACCAACCTGCTCATCTGAGCCATCCGCGCAGTCAGCAGCACCGTCGCAGCGCCAGGCCTCTGGCACACACTCCCCGCTGTGGGGACATGCCACCTCACCCGTGCGGCAGAGCAGTGGCCGGGGCATGGCACAGCCCTCCTCATCCGAGCCGTCCCGGCAGTCACGGTCACCATCACAGCGCAGGGCCAGGGCCACACACTGCCCATTCTGGCAGGGGAACTCGGCAGGGCTACACTCCTTTGGCACTGCAGGCAGGGACAGGGCTGAGCGGTGGCACTGTCCCCATCCTCGTCCCCATCCCCGTCCCACCAGCCCAGGGTACAGCCCCTCCAGCCACTCGGCAGGTTGCCCAGGGCAGTGCATGCTCCTGGACCCAGAGGAAACCCAGTTCACCCACCTTTGGAGCAGGCACTCCCCCAGGAGCCCCTGTCCCATCCAGCCCCAAGGTCTCACCACAGCCCTGCTCATCGGTGTGGTCCAGGCAGTCGGCATGGCCATCACACAGCCAGCTCTCTGGGATGCAGCGGGTGGCACCGTCACAGCGCAGGGCACACTCCTGCGTGGGGCTCCAGCAGCCCGTCTCATCTGAGGCATCTGGGCATTGGGGCACCCCATCGCAGCGCTCCGCAGCCTCAATGCACACAGCTCCGCTTGCACAGTGGAAGGCCTCTGGGGACACAAGGGACCTTGCTAAGCCTGCAGGAGGCAGCCAGGGAGCCCAGACCCTCTGCTAGCCCCCCCAAGACCTAGAATGACCCCACACTACAGCAACTAGGAGGACTTGGTCCCTACTAGTCTGTGCACCTCCAGCAGCCTTGGACCCAAGCAAAGTGACTGAGGCAGGCTCAGCTCAGCCATACCAAGGTCACTGTGAGCAGCAGTGTTCCCATCTGACAACCCCTCCAGCCCAGTCCCAAGCTCGGGAGAAATCAGCATGCCACAACACAAGCATCAGAGCTCAGCCAGCACACACTCAGACTTTCCCAGTGTCCCATAACACCAAACCCAGCAGGAAGCAACCAGAAGCCCCAGCTCAGGGGCCAGAAGAACATTTCCTACCTGGGGTGTCACAGAGCTGGGCACACCCATCCTCATCAGAGCCATCTGCACAGTCTTTCTCCCCATCGCACACATACTCCTGGGCCACGCACTCGGTGCCATCACGGCAAGGCACATGCGTGCGAGGACAGGACAGATGGAGGACTGGGGTCAGGCGGTATGCAGGGCTGGATGGGAGGGATGAAGTAGGTGGCACTACCCGTGCAGGACTGGTTGGGCGCTGGGTGGTAGTAGTTGGCCGTGTGGTGCTGGTCCTGGTTGGCAAGGACTGAGTGGTGGTGGTGGTGCTGGTGCTGGTGCTGGTGATGCTGGTGGTGGCTCGCCGCACAGTGGTGGTCTTGGTTGGTATGGTCCGGACAGTGGTTGGTGCAGGAGTGGTTTTGGTTGATGTGGACTGGCTGGTGGTGGATGGTGTTGTGGTAGCCTTGCTGGTTGGTGCAGTAGTGGTGAGGGCAGTGGTGGTGGTCTTGCTTGGCGTAGGTCTCGTGGTGGAGGTGGTGGGCCGAGCAGCAGTGGTACTTGTAGCTGTTCTTGTAGTGGTAGTCACAGGGGGAGGAAGTGGCAGGGCAGACCCCTTGCTTGGTAGCACTGGTAAAGGGATGAGAACATGAGCCTGGATTTGTGGCTGTCCCTCCTGACCCCTCTGAGAGCACCCCACACAGCTGTCAGCAGCCAGGCACCCTGCCCCAGCTCAGAGCAGCACAGGCCACCCAACCCCATTGTGTACAGCACCAGTGCCAGGCACACAGCCGCAGCCACTCTTACCAGCCTGCGGCTCCGAGACCACGAAGGCCACCACTCCCTGCACGCCTGCTGCTGGTATGGACAGCACAAGGGCCAGCGTCCTCCGGTCCCACAGCAGCAGAGCTGTCCCGTTTGCAGACACCAGGTATGGCTCGAAGGCAGCCACAAGGCCATGGGACCAGCTGGGTGCCAGGGTGACTGCTTGCTGCTTGGTCAGACTCAGTGCCCGCAGGCCTGCAAGGCACAGGAATGGTAGGACCATGAGGACTGCAGGCACCAGCTAGTGGCCCCGCAGCTATGGCAGGGACCTCTCAGCTGAGGCCAGTGGCTCAGCCATGAGCACCACACTGCCTGGGCAGGGTCCTGCCTACAGCAACCACCTCTGCTCCCTGCTCCAGACCACCAGGGCTCACCTAGGGATGAGCTCCAGAGCAAGCTGAAGCCTCTGCTATCCATGGCTGCAGGCAGGTCTCCAGGCCATGTCTCATTCCATGCATCCCATGGAGCACCCCCAGTCAGGCTGAGCTGCTGCAGGGGCTGTCCACCGGCTAGCCAGTACAGAGTGCCCCGCTGCCAGTCCAAGAAGAGGTGCTGGATGCTGCTGTAAGAACGGTGCAGGATGCGCGGGGACATGTCAGACGCCTGGATCACCCCGATGTCCCTCCGGTTACATGCGAGCCAGTACAGGTCCCCCGAGCGGATGTCCACACGAGCAGAGCACACTTGGCAAGAATAGGCAGATAATCAGTTATGGGACTGTCCCATGACCCTGCTCCTCCACCTGGGTTCCCCTGCCCCTAAAACCAGGCCATAGCTATCCAGTGCCTCAGCACAGCCCCAGGGTGGGTATCATACCATGGGGCTGCTGTGCTCTGCACCCAGGAGGTCCTCAGGCCTCATGGAGCACCAGGAAAGGGAACATGCCCTCCATCACCCCATAGTCTCTTACCTGGCAGCCCAATCGCAATGGCCTCTCTCCAGCCAGGGTGTCCCACAACACGCAGCAGTGTCCCACGGTCATCTGTCCCATAGAGCACTGACCTCTGCCAGTCCACATCCTGCAGATGGAGGGGCTCCTGCCACTCCCGCACCCGTTTGCTCTGTGCTCCAGGGCCCACCTCCACCAGGGAGATGGTCTTCCCCGACGCATACATGATGGACAGCTCTGCAGGGTACCAGAGCAGTGTGTCAGTGCAGCCCCAGGGGCACCAGACAGGGTCACCAGCATAAACAAAGGCATAAATGCAACAGCACTGGTGTATGCCAGGAACCTCATCCCACCAAAGCCACAGCCCCATATGGCATCCCTCTGACTCCCACCAAACCTTGTCCTACCAAAGCCACAGCCCCTTATGGCCCCCCTCTGACTTCCACCAAACTTCATCCCACCAAAGCTATAGCCCTGTATGGCCCTGCTCTGAGTCCCACACGGATGCATCCCACCCCAGACAGCCAAGCTCATCTTGCAGATCCCACTCACCTGCACACTTCCCCGAGGGCAGGAGGAAGAGACCCTCTGGACACGCACACTTGTAGCCGCGAGGGTGCACAGGGGACAGGAGGCAAAGGTGACTGCACAGGCCAGGAGCACACGCAGCAGTGTCCCCTGGGAGCAAGGGAACATTAAGAGCTCAGCCATGACACCTTGTGCCTCTCCTGATCCCCCAAAACGTCAGGCTGTCCTGGAGCTGGATATGGCTGGCTACCCTACGCAGGGCAGCAGTATCACATGAGGGAGGAGGGCTCAGCTCTACCCAAAGCCATGGGACTCTGCAGCTTTCCTATAGGTTTATACATCCCTTCTGTTACAACCCAACACCCCTTCGCCACAGTACCAGAAGAGCCATTAGGCAGGAGCCAGTGAGCTCCAGGACGTACCACAGTCCCCCACAGCATCCCAGGAAGCAGTAGGGATGCTGTCAGCTCTGCCCTGGTGCAGGTGAGTTGCATCAGAGTATCACAGTACCATCAGGCTACTCACGGGGAGGCTGCTGCAGCACGTGTAGGACAGTGAAAGCTGAGACAGCGGCACGGAGCAATACTGCGTGCTCCTGGGGAGAGGCCCGGGTGGCCGACACCAGCTCCATGCCATCGGTCCAGAAGAACCGGCTCTCGAACACTGCCAGGCCCAGCGGCTCCGTGTGGCTCCGCAGGACAGCGGGAAAGGAGTGCCGCCCACTGCCATCCACCCGCAGCGTCTCGATGGACTGGGGACAAGGCAAGGCACAAGGACTGTGTGGCACTCGCACAAGCTGGCACTGTCCCGCAGGCACAGTGGTCACAGTGGTGCCTTCACTCTCCCAGCCCAGGGATGTGTGCCAGACCTGGGCACTGCTCCCTGACCCCAGTGCACTAGCCATAATCACAGTGCAACCAGGGCCACCCTCCCAAATCCCACCTCATCACCACCTGGCAACTGCATCACATCCCTACCTCCTTGTACTCGCTGATCCAGTACAGTCTGCCAGCCACATGGTCCAGGCTCAGCCCCACAGGCTCCTCCATGGACACCACAGTGAGCTCCCGCCGGTTTGAGCCATCCATGCCAGCTGCAGCAATTACTGTTCGGCCCCTCTGCCCGCGGTTGACCCAGTACAGGGACCTGGGGGAAAGCACTAAGCACCCACTTCATGGCATAGCACCAGTGCTGCCACAGCTCCACAGCAGGCATGATGTGGTCAGCACCAACGTTGCTCACCCAGGAGCCCAGGCCAACCCTGGCTCACTGGCTCCTCACCTTGCAGCAGGATGCACTGTCAGCTGCTCTGGTACCACATCCTTACCCAGCACTGTCACATAGCCCCGGCCATCACCCAGCCCTGCACATATGGCTGGAGGGTGGCTGCTGGCCCAGTACAGCTGCCCTGTGAACCAGTCCACGGAGATGCTGTTCACTTCCTCGACATCTGCAGGGACAGAGCAGTTTAAGGCATGCTCAAGGATGAGAAGCAAAACCCAAGATGCCCCTTCCTCTACGGGAGGGGTAGGGCTGGGGTGGCAGCCCAGCTCTCAGCACCCCTCTCAGCCCCACTAAAGCACCCAGCATCCTCACTCCTCCCCACCTGGGTAGAGGGGCTGCGTGCCCTTCCCAGGGCGGTGAACACGGAGCTCGCCATCCTCTGTGAGCCAGTAGTAGGTTTCTCGGAGCAGGTCGTACACCAGGGCGCGGGGCTCAGTCTCAGTGGAGAGCAGAGGCCGGTAGACTTGGGTCCGCACATCTAGAAGGGCCAGGTCCTGCCCCACAGCCACCAGGATCTGTGTTGCGTTGTCTGCCAAGGCAAGAGGGATGTCACCCGTTGAGTGGGGCCATGGCTAGCTGGGGCACTGCACAGCCTCCAGACATCCCGGTCTCCTCGGCTCTCCCTACCTGACACTTCACAGGTGGTGCTGTGCCACAGGGTGTAGCCCGGGAGGCAGGAGCAGCTGAAACTGCCTGGTGTGTTGCTGCACAGCTGGCTGCAGGGGCTGTACTCCAGGGAGCACTCATCCACATCTGCAGGGATAGGTGCAGCCAAGAGCACACAGCATCACTAC
>JANHGB010041025.1:0-24420 GCA_026283785.1 Coracopsis vasa | reverse complement strand
CTCGGTGCCCGCACCCCCCCCGGAGGGGTGGAGGGGGTGCGAAGGGTCCCCAGGCCCCACAGCCGCTGACCCGGGGGCTGCGTTATCGGCAGGGGTTGTTGTGAGAGCCTGCCATGTGAACCGGGCCCCGCAGCATCTGCGCCCGCGTGTGGAGGCAGCGGCAGCCTTGGACGAGGGGCACCCTCCGAAAACACAGGCGCCGGGGTGGCCCTCGACCTTGAGGGCTGCGGAGAAGCCGTTGGAGCGCAAGAAGGAGAGCAAAGGCAGTGGCTGGGGGAGGAAACAGCCCTGCAAGAGGATAAGGCACCTGCTGCTGCGGCCTGGGAAAGGGCCCCCTCTGACTGGGGAAAGCTGAGGAGCATCACCTAAGCCGAGGAGATGGGCACTGGGGGTAGCAGGCCCCTTGCTGCACACCCTGGGGAAGCTGCCAGTGTGTTGTCCCTCAAGTTTTTGGCTTGCCAGCCAGCTGCATATAGTGGCATAAGTGTCTATGCACCTCCAAGACCAGTCTGTCCTCAGGCACATGCATTGGATGTGGATGCTCTACATTCATCCTCTTTCATCTCCCCACAAAACCTTGCTGCTCATTAGCTGAAACTGGGTAGTTGCTGCTGTGGGTGCACACTCATTGGCAACACTGTCTGCCTGTGAGATGTTTGGGCACATACAAGGGGTGTTTGCTCAGGAAGGGAAAGCTCTGGGATGACTTCCCACATGCTGTACAGGGCCGGCACAAAAGAGCTGTGGCACAGTCAAGTCAGTTGGGAGCTCAGGGCAGAGGCACTGTCAGGTAGATGGAAAGACCAGGGCATCACACAGCTCTGTCAGGTGGCCCAGAGTACTGGCACAAGGGAGATGCTCCAGCGACCATTTGTCCCAGGATGTGGTGCCCTATGAGTGCTAGGTGTCCCCCTGCACCAACAGCATTGCAACACAGCCCTCATACATGCCCCTACCAGTGTTGCAGGCCAGGGGGCAAATTCACCAGCTGTCCTCATTCTCTGGGGCAGCCTCCCAGCAGCCCCAGGCAACTGGCTTCTCCAGGCAACGTGCAGGTTACCTGAGTGTGCAGGTCCCAGGGATGATGAGCATCTCTGGGGCATGGACACCAGGTAACAGGGTCCATAGCGTTTGGTGGAGGGAGTGGAATGGACAGAAGGACAGACAACAGAGCAGTATCCAGGCACTTTCAGGGGCCACCCCAGCTCTGCCACCCCCAGCGTACTCTTCTATCCAGCATAGCCTCCACCCGGGCACTGAGTCTGCACCACTGCGAGAGCAAACCCAAGGAAGGGAGCAAAGAGACTCACCCGAGGAGCAATACCTCTGTGATGGGAAGGCAGGACCCAGCAGGGACCCTCCTGCCCCCCTGGGGTGTCCAGCACAGGGTTTCCTGACTTCCATATCCTAGTCTCCCACTTCTGGGGGACTAGTGGGCTCTCCTTGCTCACCTGTCCTTGCGTTCAGTTTAATTCAGCATAGCCTTTGCCTTTCTTTGGTATCAGACTCCTGCATGGTGTAGCTACAGCACCGAAGCAGTGATATCCCGCAGCAGCAGCTTGGGAAAGGCAGGTGGCAGCAGAGGCACTGTGGAAAGGGCTCCAGAAGTTAGTGGGTGCAGCAGCAATCCCCGGTGCACCTGAGCGTTGGCCTGGGGAGCTGCGGCAGCAGTGATGAGGAGGACATCTGCTGTGGCCGGCCTCTTAAAAGGCAGGAGATTGTTTTAAAGGCATGATTTTAAATAGAAGTATTTTAAATAAACATGTATAGATAGAAGAACATACAGGTGTATGTATGCACAGGCAGTGGCCCACTGTACACAATCACATCCACATGCGCATAGAGTGGCTTTTGCTCTGTGAGGTACTGGGCTTTTTTTGTCCCAGCCTCTGGAGAGATTTACTTTGTATTTTCGGGGTTTTCATTACAATTCCATCAGTTAGGATGTTTCCTTTTCTCAGTGGCATTTAGGTTCTCTCTTCTCTGCCTCCAAAACCTAAGGAGGCCTTGAAGATAGGAAAAGGCTCCCACTGAAACAATGAGTGGGAGAGAATCTGTGCTTGAGCAGCAGCATGCAAAATGCTATACAAAAGTCCAGCACCATGTCCCAATAGTGAAAAATAACATTTTCACCTTTAACTATTCCTAGTACAGTGAACATCCAAAGGCAGTTTCACATTAAATAGTGTGACTGATTTTATATTGTTCACATAAAATTACATGTATCCTTTCTGCTATATGATGAATCAATTCTTTTCTCACTATTGGTGTAAGAAGTTTTAAAAACTATTCCTGTTCCTTTAAGTGACTTTTAAGCATTCTTTTCCCAAAGATGAGGGATGTCATGTTTCTAAAAAGAGTATATCAGTGGGACACTCTCCCCCACATCAGTTATTAAACCTCTGCAGCCTTGCTCCCATAAAGACAGTTCTACTCGACTCTGTGCTGTGGACCTGTGCTCAAAACTAAACTGCCTGCAGTCTGCTGCCTGAAATTTATTCCAGCAGAAAAACTGGATTTCATGAAACACCCATTTCTTCCCAGGGAAACATCTTATTCAATGTTTAAGTTCCTATAACCAGAGTTCCAGAGCATTCCAAACTATTTTAATAAAGATATTTTCTATTTCTGTTTCAAAAGCTGAAGCTTTTCCCAGACAACAACCCCCCTTTTTTAGTCCTGAACACACAGGCTGAACACTTTGTTCCCAAGAACAACTCTTACTTCAGGATCTGGTCCACAGCAACCTAAAACATCAGCCACGCAGAGTGGTGCCCCTGTGCTGGAAGTTCCCCTGACACATCAGGTAATCCCAATATCTCTGGCCTGGAGCAGCCTTGCAAAGTGAGTGACAGATGCTTTGCCAGTAGGATAGGAAATGGCTGGAGACACTGTACTTAATTTCTCCTGTTTCTACCTGTTTCTCTTAGCAGCACTGTCTTTCTTTTGCTTAAACATCCCTCCAATTCATACCCCTGTGTCCAGCACACATGTCCAGATCCAGCCCCAAAGCACGCAGCAGCAGTGGCAGCAGCATCTGCCTCGGTGGGTGTTTTAATAAGCAACAAAATGGTCCCACAAGTGGTACCTTCAGCCTCCAAGGTGCTCAGCACAGGCAGGATGAGCACAAACACTGAGACCTTGGGACAAATCCTCCCACTTCCCAAAGGCCAAACAGCTCTGCAAAGTAAGTTTACAAACCTAAGGCACTGCTGGTGAGAACTAGGAAATATTAGCACCTGCTGTGATGCAGCCTGGCAAGAAACTCAAACAGCATCCTTAACCAGAGTGTTCTTTCCGTTATTTAAGAGGGTTGATTTTGGAAGGAATGAAAGGAATTGAAAAAAAAAGGCCATCTGGAGGACTAATTTTATGAATGCACTGAGGAAGCAATTTGTTGCTGTCAGCAGTAACAACAAGAGCTACACTACTCTCATCACCCTAGAAGGGGTTGGAAACCTGATGCATTTGCCCTCATTGGATTTGTTTCAGAACAGAACAGGAGACAAAGATCTTTTTAAGAGAGTGAACTATAAGGATAAGGAAATTAAGCTGGTTTTCACCTCTTTCACCGATTTTGGAAAATAAAGCTTCTGCTTTAGGTGCCCAAAATGGTCTAAAAAGTTTGCTTATTTTCAGAAAACTCTAGTCTTGTGATTGTATCTCCCCCACATCCTTGTCATCCTGCTCTTCCCCAGCCCAGTTATCTGTGCCACCTGGAGAAAGATGGAGAAGGCAATTGGGACCTCCACTTACAGATGCTACAGCCCCCCCTCAACACCTCCCATCAGGGCTTCACCACCAGGATCTGCCTGTGAAGCCTCTCCGCGCCGCCACTGGGGAGCAGTCGAAAGCTGCGGGAAGGTCCTGTTTTTGTAGATGCCCGTTGCTAAGGAAGCATCGTCCTGCGCTTCCCAGGTTCTGCGAGTTATCTGTGAGACCCAGGGAGAACGCAGAAGGAAATCAGGACCTCCGCTTGAGATGCCATAGCCCACGGCCAGCCTTACAGCACCTCTGTCACACATCCCACTTTCCAGACACAGAGGCTGCCACAAAACCCTTCTCAAAGCTTCCCTGGACCCTTGCTGAGGTGGGACAAGGCGATACAGACTCTGCTAGGAGGCCATCCCCAGGTTTAGCCCAGGACAGGATGTTGGTGGGGAAGTCTCCTAGCCCTGGTAGCTCTGACCTGGTTCTGGGACTCTGACCTTTCCATCCCGGGAGCAGCAAGGAAAATCATCTTCAGCGAACACCAGCAGGGCAGGAGCATCTCTCCAGGGTTGCAGGCATGCAGGTCTCTCTGGGAGACAGCTGTGCTAGTAGGATATTAGGGGCTTCCCACTTGGTGACACACACTCTCATGTGTGTGCCTATATACATACACATATATAGACAGGTGCATATATAGATTTTCATACACCTATATGGACGTTGAGGGATTGCTTCCAGTGCTTTGATACCCTGTTCCACTGGTGTGCCTCCTGCCAGGCATGTCCATGAGGTCAGTTTATACTGGACATGATATTTAAAGCAATATGAAGTGCTGCTGTCTGCTCTTGCTGCAGGTTATGGACAAGAGTGTGGGAAGATGGGCAACCCACCCATGAGCAGCTGAGTGTCCCTTGCACAGATTGCCTGCAATGATTAAGCAATGCTGTGGCTGGATAAGGGGCAGTATTCACTGCCACTTCTAATGAATACAGGTTTAATTCATCATTATGGATGTCTTGTCGGCTCCCATGGGCAGTGGCTGACCCTTCACTCTCTCCTCTGGCCTCACCATGCTTTCTGGCACAGTGCCTTCACCCTTCACAGCAGTGACAGTTACACATGTTTCCTGCTCACCTCTCCAGCCAGTCCTGCTTTAAACCAAGTTGCCACCTCACACTAACACGTTTCTACCCCTCAAGACCTGGCAGGAAAGTCAGGGGCTCCTTCACCCAGAATAACTAGCTCACCACACCTGGCCCTTCCCCAGACAGAAGTAAAACTCTTTGCTGAAGAAGTGGCAGAGGTCTTCCTTTCCATTCTGTTTTGCCATCCTCTTTTAATAGCTCCAAGCTCCTCCTTGCCCATACCCTGTCTCTGATTCTGCATTCAACACATACAGCAAGCCCCTGGCAAAGACGCATTCTCGCTGTGTCCCTTGGTTGTGCTCATCATCTAACAGAGTAAAAACCCAAATCGTGAGAAAAGGCCCTCCTCTCCCAGAAGCTGCAAACCCAACATTGCTGCAGCACCACAGATACTCATCAGCACCACATCTATTTTTATCTGCTTAGTAAGGCATATCAAGAAAAACAATAGTCTTTATCACCTCTTCTCTAGTTGCATGTAACTTCACAAGAAAATATGATTCATTATTTCTTGGAAAAGGAGCCTGGCTTTATTTAACATGCTCCTAGAACAGGTCCTCCTCACACATCTTTGACTGGTTTTCAGAAAGGAATTTAGCTTCCTGATTTCTAGCAATCTGCAGATCTTTCATCCTTCTCTATGTACTGAAGGGTGCACCTGCACTTGGCCACTGCTGCGAGGCTCAGTCAGAGCAGGACCAGCTCATACACATCATGGCTTCTTGTCCAGCCCACCATGCATGTTCCTTCCATGGTGCTGGTTGGGATCTGGGTACACTCAGTCATCAGTGCCAGAAGCACAGTTGGTGTCCTGGACCAGAATGTCCTCCTCAACTCATGATATTGCCCTGCAGTCACTGATACCTGTTTTCAGTGTTTGCATTAAAACCTCACCTACTTTGATTGCTCCAGACCTGGGGCGACAGTGGAGCCCCTGTGTTGTGAAGCACATCATAAAGGCACTCATGCAGGAATCAACAGCAAACCTTCTCCTCTGCCAGTGCTTCCAGGGTCACTTCTCTAAAGACTCTAAACAGTATTGAGAGCTGCAGGGAGACAAAGAAGGCCATAAAACAGGCCAATCTGCTCTCCTTTCAGGCAATCACAGCAGGTCTTACTGCCAGTGAGCAATAAAGCATTATAACCCTGGGACAGCCTGTGCTCCACACATCAGCTCCCTTTCTTGTTCCCCAAGGAGCTTTGAACAAAATTAAGGGGAAAAGCCACAAAGAAAAAGAAATGTTGCTTAAGGAGGAGAGAACTGGGAAAACACGCAGTTCCCCCCGAAACCTCACCCAGGTTCCTGCGATCAGCATTTCTTGAGCCAGACAAGGTGTCTCCATCTAATAAGCCTTGATGGCTTTTTCTTCAAGGTATCCCTTTTTGAACTCTTGCAAACCTCAATATTCCACAGCAAGGACTTCTTCCCCTCAGCTTTGCACTGTGGGCAGAAACCAGCTCCTCTTGTTTCCTCGCAATAGAATGCACAAGAGCTCAACCTGGTGAAGGACAGTTTCTCCTTGCCTGCTCACAGCTGTACCTCATCCATCCTCTCAAGGCTGAATAACCCTGCCCTGTTTCCATCCCAGACCTTTGAAACTCATTGGTGCTCTCCTCTGACATAAGATGACCATAGTTGTGCAGAGTATCTGAGACATGAGCATGCTGTGGCTGCAGATACACTGCTGCAAGGGGCATTTTTGTTTTGTTCCTTTCCTAGCTATTCTTAAGGTCTGTCTCAGACATGGTAGAGGTTAATACACTCCTTGGCACCCCAAGAGCTGCATCTAGCAGGTGAAACAGGGCATCCCTTCTGCTGGCACATACCTGCACAGCTGCCTGTTGATCAGGTGCTCTGCCGGGATGTGGTGTGGCCAACCCTCATTCTTCAGCTAGAGCAAAGGCTTCTCACCTTGTACCATCAAATCCCAGCTGTAGGATTTGATGTACCCGAGCACTCCTTGCATCTCTGCCTCTACCATGCAATGAATTGCCACGTATTTTCAGGCTAATTCTTCTCCTCCAAAAGCTCTTCAGAGGCAGCCAAGAGCATGGTGTGCTAAACAACTGAGTTACCTCGACCTGGCACACACACGCACAGATGACAAGACCATGTTAGCACTGACCATGAAAGCTCTCCCATTGCCTCGCAGGATGCTGCTCTTCAGCATCAGCACTTGCACTTACTGAAGCAGATGGCACTGTGCACTCCAGGAGAGAGAACGGCAAGTGCTGGAGACCCAAATTGCTTTAAAGTAAATGCATGTGTGGTTTTGTTCATCACAGCCCATTCATGTCTTCTTTCTTGATTGGCACTGCTGGAAACAATGGGGAATATGCTTTGCTGTCTGCTTCTCATACCACAGGAGCATAGAAGACATCTTTTGGTGTGGGGTTCCAGGAATGGCATGCTAACATCAGGCTGTCCACAGATCACCTTGAAGATATTAGCCTAGGAGATCCAACAGTTGTGATCATTCCCTTCCAACCCTAGCTACTTTATGATTCTATGATCATACTGGCTGGGCTTGATATGAGTTTGGTGCTTTCCCAAGCACATATTTTGCTCAGGGACTTTTGTCACCTTCCTCTCTCCTGCTAGGCCTCCAGACCACAGGATTAAGAGATGAAAAGCAGTAGGATGGAGCCAGCCCCCTGCAGTTTGGCATCACCATGCAGCCCCTGCTGCTAAAGCCAACCACCAGAAGCTGTTCTGCTTACCTAACAGATACCTGGAAGGTGGGCAATTGGAGGAAGAAAGGCATAAGCCAAGCAACTATGGCCATTTGTGATTGTAGGGCCCACATTTTGCTATGGGCTTTGGTATGTGCTGCATTTAGTCTTTGCTGTTGCGTGTCTGTTTGCCTCTGGAGCAAGCAGAGAAATCCCAATGTTCAACCAAAGGGGAGGAGCACACTGGAAAGATCTGATGGAAGCTAGAGACATAGGCAGGGTTGGTATTCCTCCCTGGAATAACACTGCCTAAATCCTACTGATTGCAAGTCTCATGAAGGATGAGCATTGTGGCTTTATTTCATGACTCACGGCAGCTTTGCAGCGCCAAACTGCACTGCGCGCTGCTTTACACTCACTGGGTTTTTAGTCCCATGCAAAACGTTGCTGTACTGCCCAAAAGCAGGCACCGGGGGAGCTGGGGCTGTGTCCAGAGCATCTTGCTTAATCCCACAAATACCAGTCCCCACAAAAATAGAAACAATCGCCTTCTCACAGAGGAGCTTGCTGTATCAGGTTTCTAGTGCGCACAGCAACCAGAATAAATTAGTATTATCTTTGTGGCCGCTAGATGAAACAGTTTCTTTCTTCTAATGTCAAATAAATGTGTGTTTTGGGGTGGCAGGGGGGTTTGGAGTATGTCTGTGGCTTTCTGACATATTGTGCCCACTGAATTCTTTGCAATGATGACACGGAAAGTGTGCTTGAAGCCAAAAATGGAGCGTGTTTGCCATACACAGTGAGCGTGTTGGCAGAGAGAGGCTGCTCAGCTCATCCAGCTGCCCACATTATTTAAACCAATTCCAAACCTCCAGCAGGCCCTGCAGTTAGCACATGAGCTCCAGAGCTCAACATATGGGACAATGCTGCCATAGCAAACGCACTGGGATGAGGCTGGGAAACAAGCAGAGGAGAGAGCCCTGTAGCCACGACTCTGGCACTGCCTCAATTTTCATATAAGAAGTATTCAAATGGGCTTGCCATGGCTGCTTTGGAGGCCAGTCTCCCATCTCAGGGCAGGGTTTTCATTTCCAAGATGTAGTCTTCCTTTCATTTTACTGCCAGAACTTTAATGCATTTCAAATGAATACATGCAAAAGATTTGCCTACCTGCTCGCTACTGCTCGCTGTAACCTCCTAATGTCTCAGGTGGCTGCTGGTAAGGTGCTCTACCAGCTCTCCCTGGAAAATCCGAGGGAAGAGTTTTACATCTCCTCTAATTTGGGTGGTCTGTTCAAGCGGGATGCCCAGCAGCTACCGAGGTCCTGGCTTTTAAGGTGTGCGAGGCCTTTCTTAGAGACTGGCAGTTTCCCAGGAGGTGCCCAAATGCACCAGGAAGTGCTGACAGCCACCTCTCGGGAAGCAGGTGGTCTCTGCATTTGCCCTTCGGAGCAATGCGGGAGTGTCGATGCTGAGCATTTTGCTGTCCCTTGGAGGGACTATGCCCAGGACATAAAGCACTCTCATAGGTTGGCACCCTCTTTCATTCCTCCCAGCTCACTCTTGTTTAACCCCCTTTCCTACAAGCAGGGGCTGTTTGATACTGGCCATTCAGGTGGTGGGTCCCTTTCTCAAAACCTTTTAAACCCAAAGGGCGACAGCAAGCCGTAAGTTAACATTAGACTCAAGCATAAAGGTCTTCAGTACATCCTGGTTCCAGGAAAATCATGCCCAGTAGAGGCAGGAGACTTCCTGACAGGACCTCCATTCATCCCTGCAGTCCCATCAGCCAAAGACACAGAGCAACAAGGCAATGTGTGCTGCTAGCTCTGCTGCCCACACGACCGCCTGCTTTTCTCCTGCCCTGAGTACCCTCAGGATACGCTCTTGCCACCATGAAGGAAGAGCTTTGCAGGGAATGGTAGACTTGTGGCCGTCACCACATCTCTTTCCCGCAGTGAGTGGATGCTGCCAATTGCTTTGGGAAGCCCTGGGGCTGGCTGTAGCAGCACATCTGCTGCAAACTAGAGCTCTGGGCAGCCACAGATTGCAGCATCTAGCATGAATGCATGACCTGGCTACTTTTTTCTCTGGAAAACAAAGATGTATGAGCCTTGGGATCACGACTGCTGGGCTCTGGCTTCCTAGGAGTGAAGCTCCGCTGATCCAGCCAAACATGTTCCCTGTGGCCTTATGGCTTTTTAGGAAGTACCAAGGGGCAGATGACACCAGTACAAGCAGGCAGCGCCACCTGAGCTGGCTGGGAAGAAGATGGGGAAGGTGCATGGGATGCTGTCATGCAGGAAATTCTAGGTGTGATTGGTATTGCATCCCATATGGCTGGGCACAGAAGCTGTTCTGAGAGGGCTATGTGGTGTGGAGATACCATGGTAAAGACAAGGCAGCCCAAAATCTTCAGCATGTGTGAGCTGCCCATATATCTAATGAATGCCAGAATGCAGAATGCCTGATTCATGAAGAAAGCACACATTTAGACTAGCATCTACCCTCACAGCCCCCACTTCCAATTAAAGCTGTCCCAGGCCCTTCGGGGAAATGATAGAGGCTATAGGAGATGAAAGATAACAGCGACAAGCTCAAGGGCTGTGAAACTTCCTCCCCCATTAGCTGTGTATGTATATAACCTGTCAGGCAGTTTGGCTTTTCAGATAACCCTGGGGTTACACACTCAGGGGCACAGTCTGTCTGAGCCTGCCAGCACCTCCCAGCCTGCCTGAGAGCCCCAAGCCCAGGCAGCCTCCAGGGTAGAGCATAGCACAGCGCAGGGACCAGAGGGCATGGTAAGTAACCGTGGCTATTTAAACGGACCCAGCCCGGCAGCAAAAGGTAAAACATCAGGAGTGAGACTTTGGCAGCTTTTGGTCATGCAGGACTACCCTGAAACCAGCTGGCGGATGTTTCCTCAAGCACCCTACATAGGGTAGGGAAGGGAAGAAGTAAGATGCTCAGTGTCAGTGCAGACACCCAGGGTTTAGCCCCTCTGGGGATAGCTGGTGTCACTCATTCACTGCTGAGCCATGCCAGCCTGGCAGGGCACAAGCACTTTGTCCCAAGGGTGCCCGAGAGGCAATCGAGCACCTGCCAAGGCCTGGCTGCATCCCAGCAGGATGCCGGGGGAAGGCTTCTTCACAGAAGGCAGCCTGACCCCCCAGCCATCTGAGAGGGACACAGGAACCTGGCAGCTCCTCTCTGCAGCTGCAGCTCAAGGCCTGGCAGCGGCTGTGTTGACTTTGTGCTCCAGGGCTGCTCAGGCACGTGTACAGGGCTCACCACCCTGCACGGCAGAATGGAGCTGGGACTTCAGCCCTGAAGCTGGCAGCACTCACAGCACGCAGCCTTCACATGATCAGCAGTCAGCACAGATCCCACAGCCCCCTCCTGCTCCCCTGGCAATGAGGGAGGAGATGCTCCAAGCCAGGCAGGGAAAAGCCTGTAATACTTGCCACCTACAAGAACTTCAAGACCCTTCCTCAGATCCCCTGCTTCACCACCACAGTCCTGCCATCAGATGAAGCAGAGGGACTATTCCCATCAACTCAGCACTGGGCAGAATTAAGATGATTTAGTCTGAATTCCTTGATGTTCCATTTCTGGCTTTTGGAGCTTACTCCGTGGCCATGCTCAGTATCCTGCACTTCTGTGGAGGTAGCAAAGCTTCCTACTGCTATGTTCAGCCCTTCTTTCACTTCGCTCTTGAATGCCACTACAGGGTACCGACAGATAGAGAGAATGGAGCCAGAAGAAGGGAGGAGAATGCTGGGCAACTGTGTGCAGCTGGTTTCCCAATAACTCTGTGTGAGTTTGGGGAGAGGATTGCTGCCAGAGGATCTTCGGCATGTTTACATTGCATCTCCGCCGGATACGAAACAGGCCCTTTAACTCAATGGACTCTGCCAGCCTTTCAACCACCCCTGCAGAGCTGGGACTCCCATGCTCCTCTTGCATTTACAAGAAGGGAAATGCGGGTTTCCGCTGTCATCCTCCGGCCTGCCTAAAGGAGAAGTCTGGGTTAGACTGAACCCTGTGCCAACAGGGACCCTGAGGAAAAGGCTGCGTAGAGGCACTTGCTTAAGATGCAGCTGCCTGTGCCTGAGAGGGATCAGCAAGGACCTCCCAGGGAACCCAGACAGCTAGGGAAAGGGAAAATCCCCAGAGGGATGACAGGGAGGCCACAATGCTGCTTGCTGAAGGCATCTTCTGGAAGGCATTCGCTCACATGTTTGTTTGAAGCCTCTACTCAAGATTGAACTAATCAGACATTAGCCCTGAGCACCCCAAAGAAACACCCACCACCAACACAGGGGACTTTGCACAATATCCACACAGTCCACGTCTTTGTTGGCTGCAAGTGCTCAACGTGATCGCCTTTCCCTCCCAACTGAGTCCGGGCTGAGACTGAAAGGCATTGAACAACTAAATATTTGGAGATTAAAAACTGGAGAGAGCTTGAATATTCTTTTTCGCAAGATGAAAGGGGGAGTAAGGTTAGGACACAGTTTACTTACAGGTTAAATAGTAGTTTCCAACAATCACATGGCAAACGTGGTAACTTGGCTGCCACTCTGTTTGGCACTGGGCTTATCTACCATGCTCCTCCCGGATACCAGCCCTTGCCTGCCTCTTGCAGTGCCTAGGTTACCCCAGAAAGGAGTCTGCTTTAACCCATGCTGAGGTCCACAGACCAAGATGTCTCAGATGACCTAGTAACAGAGCTCAGGAGAGCTCAGGGGCTTCTTTTGGGTGAGCTTGGGCCACTGTTGGACCTGGTCACTGAAACAGAAACTGGGTCACAACCTCTGGTAAGAGCAAAACTCATCCAGCATAGCTAAGACAAACCATGAGAGAGACTCCAGTTGCTGCTCCAGTTTTTGGAGCTAAAACCTGACTTTGATCTGCCCCTGAATTTCCACCTGGCTTTGACGCCAGTGTCTACAGTGGCTTTGGGTCAGACACTTCAGCCCAGACTCCAGGAGATTGCCTGTGGACACTACAATGATAAGTACCACCACAGAGTCCTGTGAGACATGGAAACTTATGGAAACCATCTTTTCCCTTCTCCCTGTGATGCTCCCTAAACCAGGCCAGAAGAGTAGTAACCCATGATGGGAATGCTCCATATGTTTCCAAAACCTCACCCTGGGAGGCAAAGGTTGAAGCTGAGGAGCTTGGAAGGGAGCAGGGAGAGCTGTGTCCCACCATGGGTCCTGGGACATCCCAGAGGGAGAGCTCTGCAGCTTCTGGGGTTCTGCTTCTTGCATGACATTCAATGCTTTCGCATCTGAAGCATGGGGCACATGCCACACAGTTTGAAGGGCTGCCTGGCTCTCTAGGAAGCTCTCCAGCAAGCAGCTGGACTGAGAAAAGCAGCCAGGTGTGAGTGGCTTGGCAGGCAGGGTCTCCTCATCACCCAGGGGTTCCATGGAGGCCAGCTCAAGCTCTGCAGATTGCCTGGGAGAACGATCCATCTCCTCCTGCTGCTCTGTGTAGGGCAGGCGAAGGACAGTCTCCACAGTGCCTTTGAGACACAGCATATGTCGCTTGTCCCATGCAAGTCTCCTCGGGAGGGAAATGTGACACTGAGTGTGTGGGGCAGGTGTCACCTCCCTGCATACCAAGCCCCATATCCCAGCCCGTGTGTCCATATGAGGCATTCCCCAGCTGCCCTTATCACTATTTCAGGACCACTTGAATTCCTGTCTCTTATCAGGTTTTTTCTAGACACATGAGCCCTTGAGCTCAGATGCCACCAAGCCACATCTGGGCCCTTCACTGCCCATGCACTGAGCCAGCTGCACAGAAGTTGGGGTGCCAGCATTGACATAAAGAGCAGCTTTTGGATGATGAGCTGGTTTTTCACTCAGATCACAGAAATCATAGGCTCTCAGGCTGCACCTTCTCATGGCTCTGTCCATTATTAAGCAGAGACTCATTTCTCCTGCCACAGGGCAGGCATCTTTGCATTCTACACCAGTAGTGCTCACCAGTGCCCTCATTGCAAGTCCCAGCTCTCCCAGTACAGGGTGATTGGAGATACCGATGCTGCCAGGTTCTCCATCTGAAGCATGTGGGAAGCATTATCTCAGGATGGCCATCACTACTGTCCCCACAGTGATTTCAAGATCTTTGCAAACCCCAGAAGCATTTCTACATGTGAGCTCTAAGGTAGGGAGGAGGAGTTGGGCAGCCTTGCGCTTTGATCTGCAGCTGTCCCTCTGCCCATGGGATGTTCCCTTCTGTGAAGATTTCTAGGGAGAAATTCCAACATCCTTGTGACACTGAGCAAGCTTTTCTCTGAGTCCTTATGCTCAAATGTGGTCCATCTCCTCCTGCACCGTCTGGTTTGGAGCTATGGCAGACGCCTGAGGAAAGAGGAGAGCTGGACAAGCCTGTAGTGGTTCCTCTTTGGATTACTATCCCAGCAGCTCAATTTGCAGATCAAGGATTCCCTGAAAAGGTGGGAGCATCTTTATGTGCAGCAGTGACATTTTTACTTCTGTGAATGTGTCTGGTCCCTTTTTGAGCTCGCCTCAGTTTTTAGCATTCACCAGGTCCTGTGACACGGAGTTGCACACTTTACATACACCTCCTTTACAGATGGGAAAAACCAAGGGTGGTCTGATGCTAGCAGCGGGTGGGATGACAGGATCTCTGACACGATCTTCATTCACATGGAAAGTCAGACCAGAGTGAGCGGTGAAACAAACCAGCCCAACTTACTTAAGGCAACAGCGCAGATGGCAGCTGAGCGTGTTGTGGCTCCCCGCGACACCCAGCACAAGCCCATAGTGGGAGCTAAGGCAGGCAGGAATCTCCAGAGGTGCAAGAGTCACATCACATGCTGTGGGCAAAGGTCTGTGAGCCAGATCACTTGCACACAGCCCACAGGTAGGTTTATTTGCTTTATGCAGAGTAAGATACCTCTGTATTAGTAAGAGATGTGTGTGTTTGCCTTAGATTAGGGTAACTTGGCTTTTGTATATTTGATTGCTTCCTAGAGATTATGACAATTTTATATTGGTATAAATTAGTTAAAGGGCTCTGAGACAGTGTAGTGAGTTCATCTACCACTTCTTATCTGCAAAAGCTTTGAGACCTTTACTAAACCGTTTTAAGAGCCAGCCTTTCTTTCCACCTATCTCAGGCCCCTGTGGTGCAGAAGTGCCTGTTGGCTTTTGTGCTTTCACTGGACAGCTCTGCGAAGGTTTGGCTCTGTATTCCCTGTCTGCCTCCCAGGCAGCGGAAGATGCATCTGCAGCCCCATCAGCCATCTCCCCTCTGGGCTGAAGAAACCCAGCCCTTTTGGTCTCTCCTTATGCACCATGTGCTCTAAACTCTCTCCAACCTGGTGGCTGCAGATTGTCACCATTGCTCTCGCGCTGGGGACCCAGACTGGGCACAGTGCTCCACATACAGCCTTGGCAGTGCCTGGCAGGGAGGAACACAGCCTGATGATGATTTAAGAGCCTCAGACTTCGGAATGACCTGGAAAAGGCAATTAAAGCCAGCATGCGGTGCAATGCCTTTGACATATCACAGTTGCGCGGTCTGATCATGACACGATAACACACCCATAATGGCGAGTGGGCTGCCAAACAAAGGAAGTCCACTCAGTAAATAGGATGCATGCTCATGAAGATAAGAAATGCTGGGGGCCAGCAGCACCATGATAGGCTGTGGCGAAGTCCATGATAGACTGTCCACTGTAGCGTCTGTACCAGATAGGGACATTGGCTGCTTTGCAATGTTGGTGTCAAACATCCTCCCTACCCTGAGGCAGCTGCCTCTAACCTTTTATTTAGAGATTTATTTTCAATATATTATTTAACATTAGAAATCTCTACAGGTCGTTTTGCCATTTATGCTGTATATTTTTTTATTACAAATTGTATGTTGTAGTTGTATACAAGCATATTTGTTGTCATATATATGCATTTTCATATTTACAGGTGCCTAACGAAACATATGCCCACCCCCCATTACCCAGACTACAAGGCAGCAATGAGCCAGGAGTACTCATGAACTTGGACCCCAGCTGATGTGAGGGCTGACAGCAGCCAAG
This sequence comes from Coracopsis vasa, assembly GCA_026283785.1. Lineage (NCBI taxonomy): Eukaryota > Metazoa > Chordata > Aves > Psittaciformes > Psittacidae > Coracopsis > Coracopsis vasa. Next base: position 8,811 of record JANHGB010041025.1, on the reverse strand, counting down.
CATTGACACGCAGAGCCAGCTCTATGATCAAAGCCCCTGGGTTAACCAGGGGCCACTGTTTGCTATTTATAGCCGCCTTAGCTCACGTTTAAGCCAAGGTTTTAAAAGCTTGGAGGCAGTTGGGTGCCAGGGTAGCTCTGTCCTGCACATGTGGCACAGCATTCCTTGCACAACCATGGTGCAAAGCCTGTCACTGCATGGGCTGGATCAGGCCCTGGCTGTCCACAAACAGCTTGGGTTGAGCTGTTAATCAAATAGTGCTGGATTATTTGATTTGATTGTGCTAACTCTGCCAAGCTTTTGGAGGACCCAAGCAAATCCTTTACCTCAGCAAACCCTACCACAACCACAGCTCTAGTGGCTGGGGACCAAGGGCTACAAATGTTACTCTAAAATTGTCAAACAGCTCAAAGCTATCTCACAGCACCAATGACCTGAGCTGCATTAGGTCTTGTAAGAACTCCCATGGATGATCCAACAAGCAATGACCTTGAGTGAGTGGAAGCTGGAAGACTGGACTTGAAGTCCAGGAAGGAGCTTTGGGCTATCTGTTCTAGTGGAAAGTGTCCCTGTCCATGGTAGGGGGTTTGGAACTAGATGATCTTTAAGGTCCCTTCAAACCAAAACCATTCTATGATTCTATGATTCTAAGTGAATTCAACACCATGCAATCAAAGAAAGCTGGGAAAGTTGCCAGGATACGAAGTGGGGCAGCCCTCCATGGGGCAGCCCCTGTCCAGGGTGCGACAGCCCCTTCCCGTCTCTGGGACATGCTGACAACAGTGACTCTCAGATGACAAGGTTACAGCCACCAGCTTCAGAAAACAGTGTGTTTGGTCTTTTCCAGGTTGTTGATACACTGGGAGCCTGAATGTCACAGGAGACTTTATGTTCTGAAGTGACTCTTACAAGAATGGAAACAATTAGTGCAGATGGGCGCTGCCTGCAACTTTTCAGCATTGCACTACGAGTTTTGATGGAGTGGTCCTGCACAAAACTGGATTATTGCAGTGGGGGTCAAAGTATTTTTGGAAGATTAGAAAAGATGGCCTATCAGTAGAGACCAAGTGGCATTTGGCTTTGGGAAAGGGAAAGAAAACCTGAGTTATCACTGCAGTTCTGGAGGTCAAAAAAGATCAAAACCTAAGACAGCTCAAAATGCCTGCAACCAGGTTTCTTTTTCCTCTGCAACTGAAAAGCTCAGTGGTAGATGATGTTCTGCTCTTTGAGCTTATTTGAGCACAGAGCATAACACTGAACCCTTACATCCTCTCATGCACATGTTTGTGCAAGAGCATGTTGATGTAAGTACATATGTACGTGCGTGCCTACGTATATGTGAAAGTCACACTGGTGCCCACATTGCTGTCCTCTTGCACAAGAAATGAAAAAGCAATATTGCATTCACTTCCTTTCTCAGAAAACAGCCACCTGAAATACAGCAGTCAATGTGGGATGTTCAGCTGCTATGTGCTATTGCACGTCTTCTAGATTTGTTTCTCCTTTATCAGGAGCAGGCAAGTCAGCAGATTCAATTCCCAGCCTACTTGTGATGACTTTCAGAACCATCACATATATTTCAACTTACTGATTCTCCTGCAGCCATTGCCTGTTGCTGCTTTATTCCAGCCTTCCCCATGCCAGCTGATGCAGAACACTATAAGCTGGTCTCCCATCTTACAAAGAGAAACCCCCTTCACCACCTGCTGTGCCTGCACCACCCTGACTTGATTCTAGCACTTTAACTTCTGCTCAGGAGTCAGTGGCATCCAAGGAAACATGATGGAGACCAAGCAGTTTGCTTTACCTTTGGGAAGGGGTTGCATTGTCATTATACTGGTTTTCAGCCATATCCCAGTGGCTGCTGTTGAAGGCTGGCAGCACCTTTCTCATCTATGTGCCAGCCCATGCAGCAGTGAGAAGCTGAGCAGGTCAGTAACAGGAGACGAGCAAAGACTAGAGGAGGAGGGATGAAGGAAACAGACAAAAATGTTCACAGGCTCCATGCGCCTGGCACATGCACTGCTCCCAGCTGTCAGCGCTGGAACGCTGCTTACCGGATCATCCTATAGCCTGACTTCTTCCTTCCCGGCCAGAGCCAGAGGCATGCTTCCTATGAATAACTAGCCTGCTTTCCAGGTCCCGTCAGAGTTATTCCTGCCCTGGGTGTGTCTCACCCAATCCAAGTTTAGAAGTCCTTGCTCTGGTGCAGATATGCTGTGCATAACTGATTCCTGCTATGTGCAGATGAGATTAGCTGGGTCTTGTGAGATGAGGCAGGGAGAGAGCTGTCTCTGAAGAATTCTAAGCGTTCAGGGAAGGAGACAGTGCCAAGCTACCTGCAGACAGTGGAGGCATTTGTATGCACCAAACCTGGGATCTCAGGTGACCTACTTAGCCGCATTTAATATGCAACTTCATATGTACAAGAACCCCAGAGGGCTAATTTTTGCTAGCAGTCTGCAAGAAGGAAACTTCAAGCTTCTGTTTAATTGGGTAAATCCTTAAATATCACCATTTTGTTTCCCTAGGATTAAATTAAAACTTGCAAATAAAAAGGCCTGTTTACACATGAAAAACATCTTCACAGAATGCAGAGGCTGATGATGGGGGTTGCTCCAGCTGACCTCCTTCCCCAGCACCCTCTGCTCAGCTCTTTTACCATTGATACTGCCTTTGGTACTTGCTTGAGATGCCATTTAAAAGTCAGGCATCTTGCTCCTGCTGATTTTCAGGTTCCCTCTATAGTGAATGCACAGAGATAGGCGAGTCCAGAAAGCAAGAGATCTCATCTTTTGTTGATACTAATCTTAGGATAATACAAAATGCTTCATGGAGGTATGGACCATTCTCTGCTGCAGCAGAGAGAGGCTGGTTACTGACAGAAACTCAGCTGAAGAGCATGAATCCCTGAAAGGAGCTTTGGATAGCATTTGTCATCAAGAATTACATGCACTCCTCAGTCTGGCCTTTTCTCTGTCACCCTTCAGTGATTTTCAGGCACAGCACAGTCTCTCACACAAAGATAAGCCCTCTGAGTTCCAGGGCTGGATACATACAGGTTCCCAAGACCTCTGTCCAACTAAATAAAATTTGCAGTCTTTGTAGGGCACCAAAGTTACAATGTGCATTGCTTCACTATAACTTGTGCATCTAAGGCAGATCCAGGTCCAGTCAGTCAGACACTTGTACGGTGTAAACAAGGCAACCTGTCAATGCAGCCGGACTGATTCAGCCTGCCTGAGAGGAGCTGCACATCCCTCTGTCTCTGCGATCACATCAGTGCATCAATAGAAATATCCCTGATTCCTTTTCATACCCTTGCCACGCCAGCCCAGCCCTTGCTGTCCCTCTTCTGCACATGGGAAATGGGAGGATTTGAGGTTATAGTCCAGGCTGTGTCTTTATGCTCCTTTTTCACTTCATGTAGGAGGGCACGTACTGCTTACAGACACTTTATTTATTAAAACATCGTATCTGCACAACCAGGAACTCCTGGGCTCAAGCAAACAGCAGAAGGGGTGTAAATCCACTGTGCTTCTCTGCATCAGCTGAAGAGCAACAAAGTTCCTGGGAGGTCAAGCCAGACATCTGTGCAGTGCATGTTCAACAGGGGAAGGAATGCTCTTAAGGAAAAACCTGTAAGGATGGGCACACAATTGTTGTGCTGCTTTGTGCAATCTTGGGGCACAAAGACAACCAACCTGCTTTCTTTTGCTATGATTTCTCCATGAGCTCACAGATAGGAATGAAATCTGCAGGCTGAAGGGAAGCAAGGTCTCGGAGCAGCTCTCTTCAGAAAACATCATGGATGTTGAGAAAGCAGGAGGTACTCTTCTCCTGAAGAGACTTGCCCACTCTTGAGTCCCAATCTCCGGGTAAGAGGTTGTTTTAACCTGGTACCTTGCATATAATCTGGTTTTAATCTGGTACCCTGCCTCACCTTAGCACCACCATAACATTTTCTACAGCATGTTTATGCCTGGCCAAGGACTTACCTCTTTGTTGTTCCTGCCTATCATTCAGTTATTCTTCTGTCATTTTGTCTCCTTGTGCTGCCCTTTGGGCTTTTCCTTTGCTGGAAGCCCATTCCCTTTTTTCTCTCTGGGTAGCAGCTTTCTTTAAGGCATTTGTAATAATTTATTTGCATCCATTCTCTCTCCCTTTTTTGCAAGGATTTTTATGGTCCCTCTTGCTGAGCATATTTATTATTAAAAACCACAGTTTCATAATACCCAGTCTTTTTCTACAACACACAGTATTGTAGAAAAGGCTTTGCGTCTGGCCCTACACTACTTTCTCTGTGCCCATTGGGCTGGAAGTGAAGGTGCCATGGTCTTCATCGGGTCAGAGTACGTGTTCTGCTCGGTGCTTGATCGTAAGGGCATGTGAGATCCAAAGGGAGCAATGCCAAGGTAAAGATCTTACCTGGGGACAGAGCCAGGAGAAGCAGTGGGGCGTCTGCCTTGGAGCACAGCTCCCCAAAGCCCAGTCAAGAGCCTTAAGCCTGACTGGGGTTTCCTTTGATACTGGGGCACATTCAATGCTCTTTGCTTGATTTCCTGGAATGGCCACAGGAGTTTGAGACCTATGGAAATAAAACAGGGGAATCCCATCAACCAACAGGACTTCTCAAGTCTTTTCGTTTGTGGAGCTGTGTTTGCTGTGGCCCTACAGGAGCTGGACGGGGTCCTGGGACCACAAGGAGCTCCCAAGCAACACATCAGGTCTCAGCATACAGTTGCAGCTAAGACCAAGTTGATGGTGAACCATAGAGCGAGAGAAGCCATGTTTCCTACAGATTTCTGTCATGCTGTCCCTCTCTTCCATTACTGTTATCCCAGCTTTTTCCGCTGCTCCATGAAACGTACTGTAGCCAGCCAAGGGACTGTCAGTGCTGGCTGGCCAGCTGGTGCCTATACTGACAGGCCAGTAAGCCACCACAGCCAAGTTCCATTCTGCTTTTGCTCACTGGGTCTCTCCCACAAGCTTCTGAAGCTCACAAAACTTAAGAAGGGTCTGTAAGCTTCCTACTCCCCTGTCAAGTGTGACTGAAACCCACCAGTACATGCAGGAGAGACAAGGAATGGCGACAGCCAGCCAGATACCCAGCTCAGGCTCAGATACATCCTTTCTGAAGGATGGCACATCACGCTGCCAGCCGCCACTGCTCCTGGGACTATGCACTGACCTGGCCAATGCTCTTGCTGTGCCCCAGTGCTGCCCAAAATTACTCCAAAATTGGTTTATCCTTTAGCTTTTTGCTTTGAGGCAACATCTGACTAAAATGACTTCGCTTACCCTCACAGCCCTGTCACAGGCAGGCGGACTTTAACAAACTCCCTCCTCTGCTTGGGGCACGCATCCTGGCCTGGCTCAACGTCAATGATTTGGAAAGTGCTAGAAAGCCTCAACATTGCAACGGCATCAGCCACACCACCACGGTGTGCACCCTCTGCCTCCATGGGCTGCTGTGACCAGCACAAGGAGTGTGGTAACTTTGCCATCACCCGAAGGACTTCCAGTAGCCATGGATGGAGACCTTCCCCCAGCCATGCCACTGGACACTCCCGCCTGGGCTGGGACCACAGTTGGGTGTGGAGATGCCCATTGGCAGTGATGGGGGATGACAGAAAGATGGTAGGGAGAAGAAGGTAGCAGGAGGGGGCTGCTGAGGTGGGGGTTGGGGTGCCCCATGGCAGCAGTCCTAGCGTAGCTTCCTGGGCAGCGCTGTTACATCAGCCGCTCCATCAGCTTACAACACTCGCCCTTGAGCCTTGGCCCCACAGCCTGCTGTGGTGTGGACACATTGCACAACACCCCTGGCCCTGCTCCCCTTCCCCGCTGGGGCTGCCCCATGGGTGACTGCTGGGAGGCTGAGCTGTCACAGCAGCATGCCACTTCCCGACAGGGAGGAGAAGATGCTCCATCCACCACTGCCTCTAGCAGGGCACTGGAGGAGGTGGCAGGACCAGGAAGGGTCCCCAAGGACCTGAGTAAGCCTGCTGGTGGAGGTGGTCCTTGAGGGACAGTGGCAGGGGAAGGAGGGCTGCCCCACAGGAGGGATGCAGAAGCTCTGCCTCCCCTCCTGCAGCAAGGGAGCAGGACTGAACCCCAGTGGTGCGGGAACCACCATGTCCTGTCCCAGAGGGGCCTGGGATAAACCCTCCTGGTGAACCAGGAACAAAACCCAGATGAGACCTGATGAGAGAGTGGGACCTTCATTACAGGGCTGTCTGTCATGGATGGGACCAGTTCTGCACCGCTTCCTCAGGGATAGACACTCTCAGAACCTTTTCCCCATGCCAGGGAGCAAGCTCTGCCTCTTCCCTCAGCGAGGCGGGAGGGGTGGAAAGCTGTGGGGCAATCACAAAGACCACTGTGCAAGGGCCTAGCACAGAGCTAAATATAGCCACTATTTCAGCTCCCCAGAGATAAGAGCCTGTGTCCACAGCCGGCCACAACGCCCTGGCTCGGCTTCCACCCACCTTTGCTTCGGGAGCAAACAGTAAGCAGCAGTTGTGAAACACCCTGCCCCGCTCATGGCAAACAGGGCTTGTATCGAGGGGCAGAAATGCACTCTAAGACACCTCGCATGCATTCCTCCCCCATGCTGGGGGCTGGCCACCAGCTCAGAGGATAACCACATCTCCCTCTGCACTTTGGTGGTGATGAGCAAACAGCAACGTGCAGGAGAAACCTGCAGCAGAGCAGAGTGACAACTGTGAGCAAGCACAGGGCTTCCCAGTTTTGGGGCTCATCCCATTAAACTCACTGCTTCCACCTGAATCTCCCTCGCATCCCAAGATCAGCACCACTGGGCCAGGCTGCAGTGGCCCTGCCTGGAGAATGGGATGCAGGAGCAGAGAGGGCCAGTGGCTAGTGACCACCTTATTGGGTCTCTGCCTGTTGCTCCAGGGCACATCTGAACATGGCTCTCTCATCCCTGCTGTAAACTATCATGAAGTAGCACATACCGAAATCCCACCATGACCTCAGTGTGTGAAATCCTACTGTAAGTCTGCAAGACTCCTGCAGGGAGCACATCTTTCAGCTCTCCTTCCAACTTTAAATCTTATCACTGCCTATATCTAGAAAGGATTTATCAAATAAAAACAATGGTGATAGGGTTTTTTTCCCCCCTCGACAAAGCCCTTCTGTCTTCCAGAGGAATAAGTTTATGGAATGGCAGCTTCCAGCAGGAAGTATCTGGAGTTAACAATAGCTCTCTATGTGTTTCCACAAGTTGATTGAAAACAAATGTTGACACTTCAGTCCTGCTTTTATGCTCCGCAAGGGAGGTGAGAGGGAGCAGCATCACGCACAGCTGTGCAGTTACCACATGTGGCACAAAACTGGGCAAATACTATTATTCCCACCATGGGAGGAGGTAGATGCACCATCTACATCCCACAGCAAGCCTTACAGCCTCTGCTGCTTGCCCATGGAGGTGGCATTTGTCTCCAGAGCTGCTTCCCTGTTGGGGCGGCCAGCTCCATGGGCATTTTTCATGTGGTTGAGGATGTTGGGCTCTGCACTGAAGCGGACTCTGGAGCAGAGATGGACACTGGCAGCAGAAGGGCATCTGAGAAGACCCCTTGGCCCAGTGGCCCTGGATAATCCATTTCAGAGCATCAGCTTGCCTGGCAGATGTTTGCAGGGTGTTGGAAGCACCTTCCCAGCTTTGGAACAGGGACTCCTGCAGGGCAGGTGTCTGTGCCTGCAGGGCCCTGCAGGTGTTTTTTCCTATTGTAAGTCACCTTATGGTAGTAATTCTTTCCACTCCACAGCATAAATATTCTTTGGAAAGAGGATTTTGGAGTATCCTCTGGAGCTTTCTACCCAGTGCCAAAACAGAATGGAGCCACAGTCACAAGATTTGTGTAACCCTCCTCCCCACCACCCCGGGCCAGCTCAGCTGTGATCAGTGCCCAGAGAGTCTTTCCTGCCCCAAGAACACATTATAGTCACTTTAGACCTTATCTGCTTATCTGCGATGCCCGCACAGCCGCACTCTCTCCTTCCTGGATGGGTAGAGCCTGCACCGTGGCACAGCAGCCATGTGTTGCTGCAGGACACAGAGGTGCCATTAGCATCCAAGGCCTGACACAGAGCTGGCACCTTCTTCCACAGCAAGTGCTGTGCTCGGCACTGGTGAGGCCGCACCTCGAATACCGTGTTCAGTTCTGGGCTCCTCATGACAGGAAAGATATTGAGGTGCTGGAGTGGGTCCAGAAAAGGGCAACGCAGCTGGTGAAGGATCTGGAGCCTAAGCCTGACAAGGAACGGCTGAGGAAACTGGGGTTGGTTAGTCTGAGGAAGACAAGGCTCAGGGGGGACCTTATGGCTCTCTACAGCTATCTGAAAGGAGGTTGTAGTGAGGTGGGGGTTGGTTTCTTCTCCCAAGTAGCAAGTGATAGGACAAGATGAAACAGCCTCAGGTTGTTCCAGGGAAGGTTTAGATTGGACATTAGGAAAAATTTCTTCACTGAGAGGGTGTTCAGACATTGGAACAGGCTGCTCAGGGGAGTGGTGGAATCACTGTCCCTGAAGTGTTAAAAACCCGTGTAGGTGAGACCCTCAGTGCTATGGTTTAGTGGCGGTCTTGGCCGTCCTGGGGTAATGGTTGGACTCGATGATCTTAATGGTCTCTTCCAAACCAGCTGATTCTGTGACTCTGTGAAGCTCTATCCGCCCAGGGAAAGGCGGAGGGGCTGACTTCTCGAGCTCTTCCCACAGAGGACAGGGTCCCTTGGGTCAGAAAGACCTGGGAAGCGCTGTCGGCCCCTCATTTCGCTGCTGCTGCTGCTG
>JANHGB010041023.1:0-20972 GCA_026283785.1 Coracopsis vasa | reverse complement strand
TACTATTGCCTCAGCTTTGCAGAACATGACAACACCTGCTTCCATGGAGTTCTCATGCCCACAGACTCAAGCGAAATAAAGTCTGCTCTTTTCTGTTCTTTTTTTCAGTGATCCCTGACAACAGGGTTTGACCATGGACTCAAACAGGCATGATCCTTTTAATCATGATGGACAAGGTCTGAGGCTCTCATTTATAGCCCCATAGTGTGAAAAACAAAAAATTACAGAAGAAACAGTGTTCCATGAAATTCAAGTGTCACACTGCTGTTTGAAAGCCTGTTTTGTCCTGCTTCTCCACAGATATCCACACATATTGGAGCGCTAGGCAGCTCCACCTCCTCTTGGTGAGATCTGCCTCTTGGAAATATTCAATAAGGAGCTCTCCTCAACATTTGGGCTGTGATCTGTCATCCTCTTTACATCAGCTACTCAGAGAGAAGAGGGGTTTTATTTAAGTTAATAAAATGATGCTTGTGAAAATGAAGGCATTTACTAATTAGCACTTTTTGATTAATGCAAGAAATTTATGCAGATTATACTCACAGTGTTCAGTTCAACAAAGCACTTAAGCTCAAGCCAAACTTTAAATTCATCTCTGGTAAAACATGTTAGGAACATGATTTCCTTATTGTAGCACAGCTAATACCAAGAAGCAAAAGCAAAACCCTCTCTGTTAAAGGACACTTCACACTTACTGAAATGCTATCGATAGCAAGCAAACAGTTCATGAGTGGGTTGAAATTTATCTGTTCAAAGAGATAACAAAAAAGCTGATTGGCAAAATATTTTTTTAACAATTACAGTTTGATACCAGTCATTGAAGTGCAGCTTAAGTTCGTTGCTGCACAAAATGGCACTGGCAGCTAGTCCAGAATATTTGTAGCTAAAATTGTGTCCTTTTATAAAAGCGTAACCTCTGCATTCAGCCTCTGAAGAAAAAATTCTGTATACTCCTGGGCTTCACAGCTTGTATTTTACATTGTTTGCAGCCTTAAAGAACCTTTTACACTGTCCACAAAATGCAAAGTGTCCTTCTGGGAACTACTGCTCCCAAAGTCTTTCTTAGTTTTCTCTCCTTGTCAATCACAACTTTGGCATTTATGTCAATAAGTAAAAATCAAAAGAAGAGGCAGGCATTGACATCTTCCATCATCCTAGCAATAAGTCCTGCAGAAGAGATTATATTTAGTGTCATGCTGAAACTGCCCACCTAAGAGTATGTCCAGTTTACCCCAAGACCTGAAAAGCTGGCATATAGCACTGTTAACTGGCATACTGCCATACTGACAGATGGTCATGAGTTTGAGCAGCCAAGAGATGGAATATGATATCTAATGTGCATTTCAATTGATGCTTTCGCAGCCAGGAAGGTCACATCTGCAGCTTGTTCCCAGCCCTTATGCCTATGGCAAAGGGGGTACACCATCACTAGTTCAGCTCTGAAGTATATTCGTTTAGAAAACTGATGTCTGCTGTCCCTGGCATGAGGCATGACTTTAGAGATTTAGGAATAGCAGTCTACAGAGGAGTACCATTGTCTTTGACTTTCTACCATTGGCTTGCATCAAACTGGCTGTCAGTATGTCAACTGAGGGGGTGAGGAAGGTGTCTGGGAGTATTAACAAGAGGAAATTAAGTTTTAAAGCAAATGTGATTATTGATTTGTATCACTGAAGGAATGATGCAGTGCAAAATCCTTAATATGCCATCAAATTGCAGAGAATTGCTCAGAACCATCAGGGCTGGAAGGGACCTCTTGAGACCATCTAATCCTACCCCCTGCTTAAGCAGAGTCAGCTAGAGAAGGTAGCCCAGAACCATGTCCAGACAGCCTCTGACTATCTGCACAGATGGATACTCCACAGCCAATCTGGGCTGTTCCAGTGTTTGACCACTCTCATAATACGAAGCTTTTCTGGTGTTCAGATGGAATTGTGTCCATTGCTTCTTGTCCTGTCACTGAGCACTCCTGAGAAGAGTCTAGCTCCCTCTTCTTCATTGTCTCCCACCAGTTATTTTGCACACTCGTAAGATCACCCTTGAGCCTTCTCTTCTCCAGGCTAAACAGTCCCAGCTCTCTCAGCCTTTCTCCACAGGGGAGATACTCCAGCATTTTCATCATCTTCATGGTCCTTCATTGATTCTGTCCAGCACATCCATGTCTCTCTTGTACTGAGTAGCCCAGAAGAGGACTCAGCATTCCAGGTGTGGCCTTGTCAGTGCTAAGTAGAGAGAAAAGATCACCTCCCTCAACCTGCTGGCAACATGCCTGCTAATGCAGCCAAGGATGCTGTTGTCCTTCTTTGTTATGAGGGTGCACTGCTGGCTCATGAACAGCTTGTCTACCACAAGCCCAAGGTTCTCTGCAGAGCTGCTTTCCAGCTGGGTAGACCCAGCACATTCCGCCCCAGATGCAGGAATTTGCATTTCTCTGTGTTGACCTTCAAGAGGTTCCTGTCAGCCCAGGTCTCCAGCTCGCTCAGGTCCCTCTGGATGGAAGCACAACCTTCTGCTGTATCAGCCACTCCTCACAGTTTTCTATCATCTGCTAATTTGCTGTGGGTGCACTCTGTCCCATCCTCCAGATCATTAATGTCAAACAGCACTGGTCCTAGCATCGATCCTTGTGGTCCACCACTACTGGCTGGCCTCCTGGGCCTGACCATTCACCAAGGTTTCATATCCAACACTTACATGTTTCCAATGAAGGTTTTCAGAAGCAGGTTTCTACCTTATTCATAGATATTTAAATACTTCCTTTTTTCTGTGGGCTTTGTATGCATCCCCAGAAGTTAAGCTTTACTACTCAGTCCAATTGATGAAGAAAAACATGATAGTGCCAAGATGTATCCTTGCAGAAATAATTCATTTCATTCCTAGTTGGTAGCTGTGCTAATTCTGGTCTTTCTGTTCCCGTACAATTGTGCCAAAATAGGTGGTAACTGGGTGTGATTTAACTTTTCAGCCACATACACGAGAGTAACCAGAGCAACCAATTTCATCACGGAGAATTTGGATTCAGCTGCCAAACACAAGCAGAAAATTGTGAAATATGATTTGCTAAAACAATCTCAGTAGAAAAAGATTAATAACATGCAAAATGAAAGTTCTGATGGCTCCCAATAATTAAGCCTCAACCAAAGTGTTATTGTAGTTCCCATTAACTTATCATCTTTCTCTTTCAAAATTAAGCTGAAGTAGATAATTTGTGTGAATTTTAAGAAAATAATATTTTCTTAACCAGGTGAAACATGGTTTAATTATAAGGATGATATGAGCTCAGTTATGCTGCCATTCATATCATTAATTTTTAAGTGACCCACCAAAAGATAAAATTTAATGTTGCTATTCTATCCTTTGGCTGCAATAATTGTATTTCCTGAAGCTGAACTCAAGAATGCTCTTTGAAACAGCACTGTTTGGCTTTGACTGTCTGCAGGTCTGGATCACCAGTTTAATGCTCCACACTGCTTTAAAAGGAATCCACATCAAAGTGGTAAGATTCCTTCTGTTACACCAGACAATAGAGTTGCTAAAGGATAACAATGCCCCCTGGGAAGGAAGTGAAAATGCATTCCTAAACTCTTGTAAGTCAGACAAAATAGTAACATTCTCTGTATTTGGAGGGAGAATAACATCAAGAGAAATTGTTGGAAATGGACTTGTCAGATACCAAACACAAAGTGCAAGTGATCAGAAAAGGTTTTATTTCTATTTGTTACAATTTCAAAATAAATAGCTCCACAGGGTTAAAAAATGCCGGTAACTTTCACAGGGAAGAAGCAGCCCCTGTATCTGGTGAGTCAGTGTATTTCTTTTTTGTAAATTATACCCTGTAATCGATTTGTATACCAGAGATATAAACATATATATAAACATATTTGTCAAATTGTATACATAACAGTCAAAATAGTCCTCCGCATAGGTTTGTAAAATGATAGCATATCATAGAATTATAATATTTATTGAATATAGTAAAAGCAACTTCTGAGTATTTTTTCTCTGCTATGCTTTTTATTGAATGATCAGCTTTTAATATTAAGAGAAAAGCCTTACAGAAGACAAACCTGCGAAAGGATTCATAGCTTCCAATAACCTTTTGTCCATCTCTAAGCTTTCAACCCTGTATTTCTTTTATTTCTCAGATGAAATGAAATGCATCAAACCCAGTTCAGCTTCTGCCTTTTAAAATACCGAAGGTGAAAAACAGGGAAGCTGTGGATAATGTGGTAAGCAAAAAAAATCTCTGTGAGAAGGGAATCTTTGTTCTGTGTCAGCCATTGTCAGGAAAGAAAAGCAGCTGTTCAAAAAGAGAAGTGAGAGACTACATTTTCTTTTTAAATATAAGAGATAATAAGTTCTATAAAAGTATATGTGTGATAAGTAGATCTCCAGTGAAAAAGTATTGTAACAGAGGTAAGGGATAGGGGTGATGATGGTTATGGTAATATAGCAAAGGCAGAAATATTGCATAAGGATATGCATATAAGGGTCAGTTGATTAGGCAGTACCAAAATTATGTTCAAACAACATCTGAGGACAAAAAATCATGGATATTTCACTAAGCAGTTAGCAAAATCTAAGTCAATGGCTAGTTTTTTGCTAAGATCAGCTCTTCTATGTTTAGCTGCTACACTCACATTTATTTATTGTGTCAAGAAAGTTCCTTCACCAGAGAAGACTTCCCACATGAGTCAGGGCATTTGTTACAGCTTCCTCATCAGCCTGACCTTCAGTTCCTAGTGTTGGAGGCACACACAGAGAAAATTTATTTACTATTCTTGAGGCCTGCTGAAATTCACTGCTCACTCAGGACCTGGCTCTGTAGGCCTCACATGACCCCTTTCACAGACTAATCCTACCTTCTTCTGCAATATATTGGGGTATTTTTGCTGTTGTTGGTGAGTCATACTCGCTGCTTTTAGACATCTCTGTGACCACCACCCTTCTGTTCAATGGACATGGGATCAAATATCATCATCATAACAGCCTTCCTAAATGCACTTATCTAATCTCTCTTATTATTCCAGCTAGGCTGGGTTCTGATTTTTCGGCTATGTGTGGATTTGCATATACTTCCTATCACTTCCTATTGCAACTTTGTCTCCCCATATTGCCTGATTGTGCACAAAAAATCTCATCCCTTTTTTTTCCATGTACTTGTCTGTATTCTTCTATTTTCTTCCATAGTGAAGTGACTAATTTCATGTTCATATGAAACAGTTGGCTTGATACAGCTAAAACAGGGTCTTTCTTAGTAACTAGAGCTAGAATTCTCCACAGGTGGATAAGAGACGTATTTGAGCTCTTTGTTCATGCATAAACTTCCTCGCTCACAAATTTCTATTAGTAACTAATGCTCCTAGATAGCAGATTATCTCAGTACTGAAACTGGGTGTTATGACTGTCTATTTAGATTGGTCCAAATCTGACAACCAGCCATTAAACAAAACAGAAATGCTACTCCTTGCTTTTGCAGCTTTTCTGAGTGAAAGATGCACAATCAGAGCAATGTAATCACTTTATTAAGAACTTCTCAATTATTTGTTTATATCTCACAAGTCATCACATGTGACTTTATTTCCTGTTTCTGAAAATGATATATGTCTATTCTGGTACATATAATATACATATAATTCTATAATCATATGAATGTTCTGGTTACATTTCTTACTTTTCTCAAGTAGCAGGTAAATTTGAACATCTGCTGGAATTCATATTGATTTTACAATGATCTGACTTATATTGTCTTTCTAGGATGAATCAGTCAATGTAAACAGACCTCAGAGACAGGTTGTTATTGGGCATAAATAGGAACAGAATGCCTTCATGCTTCTCCCATTCTATCTTCCTTCTTCAAAACTGGGTATATAGCCACTTCTCTTTGAAAAGTCCTCTTGTTTCTTTTCAAACCTCTAAACAAACAAAATTAACATAGAGACAGTTTGCTTGTCTTCTCCTTTAGTGTGTTTAGTACTTCAGTGGAAATCAGTGGGTTGATCTGTTGTTTGAAAGTTCCTGATGCCTCTTGGAACTTGTAAGTATTTGGTTCCTCAACAGTGAGCTTAACCAATGGTTGTTCACCTTTACTGAGCTCTCCGTTAAAGCTCTCATCAAAATATCTCAACATCTATCTATAACATCTATCTATAACTGCATTCCATGTAAATGTGTATTCTATTCATGTGATAATTCCTTTCTTGTCCTTTATCAAGCTTTGTTGTTAATATTCTTGCCTCCATACAGTGACATCCTCATAGAATGACCTCACCTTATTAGTATTTCTATCCTGTTCCATCTGCTTTACCAAGCTAGGCAAGTATCATCATTTGCATTGTTTTATCAGTCTCTTGGCATTTGTTTTACCTTGATCATATTCCTCAGCAGGAGCCTAACTCCTGTTATGAACACATGCTGTTCTTACCCTGCCGGCACAGAGTGTACATAATTAACCTTTTTACCATGCAGTTTTGCCCACAAGAATGGCTTCAAAAGGCATTTCCACTACCTTCCTTTGCACTTGCGCAGTGCATAGAAGTCACAGCCCAAATCTCTCTTTTGACCTAATCACACAATGGTGCCAGCCACACTGGAATTAACCAGCAGTTAGTTTCAACCAGCAGCCTGATCACAGAGTAGGAGTTACATGGGCCTCGTGATGGAATCCAGGCAATACTGAGTGTGAGTTTTATCCCTTTTTCTATTTTCACATTTTAAGCAGAGAAGCAGCTGACTTATTTTTAGCCAACTGTGCCTTTCACAGGTCTCCTTCTGTTTAGCTACAGTGCACTCTAGAGTACTAATGGCAGGCAAAAAGCCCTTCGTCTGCTCAGACACAGACCTATTAAGTAATACACTTTTCTGTTCTCCAGTATTTCCAGGTAATTAGATTCTGGAACTAAGAATACAACATGGCTTTCCTTAAATAGAATATGATCTTCACTTGACATATTAAAGCAGCACAGCTCTGCTGACATCACTTTATATCAGCTGAAGATCTGGCCCATTGATTCTTTATTGAGACATGAATATAATCAGTACCATTAATATCTTGCCAGAAGGCACTAATCCTACTTTTACAGCTTATTGTTTTTTGCAATTTTTTCAATTGTCTCTGCTGCTGATTGAAAGAGGAGACTTGCATTACTGATTTCAATGAGGCTTAGAGGAATAAGAGCACAAAAAACAGGCTTGCATGTGGAGACACTTCTGCATTCATAGTATATTTGTTGGTTCATCTAGACCACATTTGGAAGGGTGAGTTAGTGAATAATTTGGGGCAATTCTATGAGCCATTTTGCGCCACGCATAATATTTCCAGCATATAAAATTGTTCTATATAAAAGTAGAAAGCATCACACTCTCCTCCACTCATCTGATTTAACAGGCAGAAGTAGGCAAAAGGTGAAAAAATGCAAGTGAAATAATACATTTTTGTAAAAAAAAAACCCCAAACAACAGGGTACTACTCAATAAACAAGCTAACATGAACATTGTCTAAACACAAATATTGTCGGGCAACAGAAAGATGGTGCTGAATAAAAAATGATTGTTTTACAAACAGAGAGTTGTTTTCTCTGTTGTTCTGCACTCCTCTGTTCTTAATTCCCCCCTTTTTCCTTCCTGCCTCTAATCTGACTTTCCCTCTGTATGGGATGTATAAGCCCCTCATTGCTTTTTCTTTGTAATTCCCTTTTTCTCTACTTCTCCTGTTCTTCCAACTGCAACTTGATTTATCTTTATTACAAGATTGGTTCTCAATTGTAAACACATTTTTAAATGACTACTTTGCACCAATAAAGAGTCATTTTCAGTCTTGAACAAATGTGGTTCCAGTTGCACTACACAGGTCTTGTGTGAAGTGGAAGGAAATGAAACATGACAGAGTCATTCACAGGGTCAGCTGATCTCAGAAGAGGTGAAATAGCTGAATTTACTGAATTGGTATAAAAATGAGATCTCTGAGTGCGCATATTTCTCTTCTCACATCCTACAGCACACATGCTTAGGAAACATGGGGCACATTTCTAATGCAGTGATACGTAATATTCCCACTAACAAGGTCAACAAGTTTCCAACAGTTTGAGCTCTCTGTCTCCCAGATTTCATCTGGGATGTGCAGCCTACCAGCTGGGATCAGGAAATATTTTCTTCCCTGCTGAGGCCTGGAGTAGGGTTTTCAGTTTTCTTCATCGGGTGTTCAAGTTATACATAGCAATAGCTATCACAAGCCAGCTGTCTGTCACTGGGTACCTTATTAGTGTTAAAGTAGCAGGGAAAGCAACAAGTTACCTATTCACTTTCTTAAGAAATGCTGTGAATTCCTGAGGAAGCCAGTGAGGACCTCTACTAGTTTTTAATTAATTTACTGGGTTGGTGAAATTAAGCTGCAACAACCTTTGAGGGCTGCAAAGGGTGCCACGTGGGACACTTTCAGTATTTCATGAATAGCACCATTAGTGTGGTGCTGAGTGTGCCCAGCTCTGAAGCTAGGGAACACATAGATCACCTTTGGGTATAGCCGGGTTTTATTGCCAGAAGTGTCCTGGCAGTAGGACATCGTGCGAGTTCTGTCAAAACAGGTTTTCACAGAGATGCAGCGGGACTCATCAGAAAGAAAGATGGCTGCATATTATCACTTGAGGCCCACTGGGAAAACCGCTACATAGACACCAGCCAAAACAAAAAATAATTTCTATGTAAAATGTCCAACTGTTTTGATGGTCTATCTTAAAATGAGAAGAAAGTTTATGCTGCCACTTCATCTTCAATTTATATTTTTTACCAGTCCAGGTCTTTTTCCCTAGAACAGTTTGCAGAACAGATGGGGCATACAAATATGACCAGCATTTTCTTGGGGGAAACAAACAAAAAATCACCAACCAAAACCCAACAAAACAAAAAAACACATGGCATTTTTACAAAAGTATGCAACCAAACCTGATGTTATTACCTTATTTTATTACCTCCTTTGTCATAGCATAAGCAGGTAAATTAAGATAGTATTTAGAGACCTAAAAGGTATTTCAGTGAAGTATTGGGATTGCTAGATTTTTTGCTTGAGGACTGTATGGTAGGATCTTCAATATATTTTCAGAGTCATTATAAATGAAATGAAAGAGCTGTCTATTGATTTATCTCTGACGTTTATAATGTAAAATTGTGGAGAAGTTTTTTGAAATCATGTACACAAATATATATGATACAATAAATGACACCTGCCTCATACAGCTTCTAAGTGCTCTGCTAGGAACACTGTGCCTTTCTCCCGTGATTTAATGGAAATTTGTTACACTCAGTGAAGTACAGTGAAGTGGAGACACCGGGTTCTTTCTTAAATAGGGGAAAATATGAGCCCCGTTACCTTTACATTTTATGAGTTGCTTGCTCTTTAATGTTTGGCAAGACAAATAGAATTACATACTGTGAGTGACTCAGAACAGAACTTCACTATCAATCACCTGCCTGACTCTGCACAAATTCTGTAGGGCATTCAGGACATTTTGCTGCCTATGAATATTTCAGACAAGATGAATCCCTGAAAGTTTCCTGATGGATTAATATTGTAAAGTAGGACTTTTCCTTGTTTTATAGCTGTTTGTCAAAATACTATTGCCACTACCACCCTGCGGTAGAAGCATGTCTCTTTAAATGAACTAGCCCAGTGTAATATCGCTGACTCCCTTTATCATAAGACATTTGAAAGTAATGATATTTAATATATTAATATTGTATGAACTACAACAGCAGAAAATGGAGAATTGCATTAGCTTCTAAGCCTTTAATATGACATTAATGAAAGTGAACTACAATGGATGTTTTATTAAAGTCATATCAACAGCCAGAGTCATCCAAAGGTGCAGACTATGGGCCTGTGCCTGTTGTAAATCTCTGAAGGTTCCCCAACAAGAGCTGTACAGGCAGATCCTCCAATCCCAATAAAACTGTGATTGTTGACAGTCTTTTTATGATGACAATCCACTTTTCTTGAATCCATTCACTGCCAAAAACTCTGGGGATTATTCTTTATGCAGGAATAGCTCTGATAACACCAACATACATGCTCATCACATCTAAAGTGCAAATGATGGAGAATTGTTCTCCACAAAGACCTCCAGACACTACTGCAAACCAGGCCTCCAAAATGTTTTAAAAAACCTCTATCAGTACCAGTCTTATAATAGGAAATTACCTTATTTTGATTTTATATTGACATCTTATTAAGTGAGAACTAAAATGACAACTTTATTCTAAATAAATAGTGCTTCTGCTTCTCCACACAGCCTCAAAAGTCTGTTTCAAAACTAGTAGAATAGATTTCCTCTGATTTCTGATGCTGTGCTCATATTGGGGAAATCAGAAGTACTGTTTGGTGCATGTTTTTTATGAAAGTATAATTTTGTTTGCATCTGATTCATTTAATCCATCATCTGCCCATCCAAGTACATAGAAGGTATCCATCACTAAAGTGTCTATTTCTCTAATCCATCTACAACTACAGTTATCATAAGCCAGGCATATGGAATCATGATATAGTCAATAGAGCATGTACCATGATGTCTACCCTTCTACCAACCTTGGATGCTATATGTTTACTAGTGAAATTTCCTCTTGCTTTCAGCTCATCTTCAGCCTTAAAGTGTGCTTCCACCTCCTGTTAAACAGCTGCTACATGCCAGGCAAGGACAGCTGCATTTCAATTCATGTGAAAAATTTCCTTTATCTGCCATGATTACTTCTCCAGGTTATTATAAGCATTAATTAAATTTTGCAGGAGGCTTAGAGACATTTGGATGCCTGCAAAGTATTATTAATTATAACCTCATGCTAAAACAGATATCTTCAGACTTACACAAGCCCCAAACAAAGTCATATGTGCCTAAGCATTCTAGAACTTTGCAGGAGTTTTCACAAAAAGAAGTGAAATTTGAAGGTCAGCTGTACTTTCAGTAGAACATGAGCCTTTGCAGAAGAGAAAAAAAATATGCTAACTTTTCTCATTTCAGACCATATCAAATGACAGAATATTTTTCTTTATTAGACAAATATTAAACATGATCTAACTAGTATCACTGTGGTACATCTGTTGTAGTAATGGATATGAATTTGCCAAGCTATTCTCTCATTTTGTTGTAGTAAGAATAAAAAGCCCAGCCCATTAGCAAGAACAGGGTAAATGATCTCACTTCATCATTTTCAAAGGGACTGATGGAATATGAAATGAATTTCATGGCAGTAAAGCATCATGGTATTACAGAAATTGTTTGAAATTACATAGATAAATAGACTCTTAGAGCTGCAAACCAGTCTCTTGCATGTTTGTTTATATAAATATATTTATGTACATCTCCATGTATATATATATACACATTTGTGTTTAGACTTCAATACAGAAATGATAGTATTGTTTATTATTTATACTTGTGACATTGTGTGTGTCCTTACCAGGCAAATACACATTCTGTGACAAATCAAGTTGTTATAAGCAATAGCTGTTGTTTTCATCAGCTGAGGATCTGGCATATATGCATCTACAGGTACATATACCAAAATATATCATAAGGAAACTTGGAGTGAGAGCAGTTTAAGGTATTCTTTTTCCGTTATAAAATATACAATGGTCTTTTTATGTCTTCTACCTTCTTTGATGTGATTTCAAAGAGTAATATTTAGACTATCACAAAACTTTGGAATAAATATAATGCCCCAGTATTACTACACAAACCACACTAAAAATCTTTAAGATAACAATAGAATGGTTTGGCTTGGAAGGAATCTTAAAGGTCATCCAGTTCCAACCCCCCTGCCATGGGCAGGGACTCCTTGCACTAGACCAGGTTGCTCAAATCCCTGTCCAACCTGTCTGTGTTTTCTCTCTGCCTTTCAGTCACTGTAGTTTCATTGAAATCGCTTGCAAATTATGTTACTATTTAGATGGTTTTCTTATTTACTTATTTATTAAAAAAAAATACTTCATTTATTAAACCTGGTTATATTTATTTATTAAAGGTGGTTAAAATCATGGTTTCCTCAGAAAAATTTTGGCCATCTTCCCAACGAATGTTCCAGAATTGGTCTCCTCATGATATGCTATACCATAGAGGCCACGAACTGCTGGAGGTTGCACAGTGTTTCTGAACACACACCCAGGCTTGTTATCCTTTCAGAAAAAAATAATTTCAATTAGACTTAAAGCAATAAAAGGCACCTATCAAAGTTCTGGCTACCCTAACATATTCCTTACAAAATACCAGCTTTCCACTGGCATGTGCTAAAAATATTGAAACCCAGAACAAATGGGTCACAGGTTTAAAGCTCACAGACAAATGAAAAACAGGATTGGTGAGTTTTATGAAGTTTTCAATTTAAGAAAACTAAGAAATAACACTTAAAGTCCTGCTGTAAACAATGGAGGGGATAGTTATTAAAATCACAATTTCACATTTGCAAGAGAAATTTATTGTATATTGGTAGATAAACATTTTCTGCTTCTTTATGTAAAAATCTTGTTATGGCTTAACTGATTATACACTATTTTTACATAATACTTTAGCATTCTTCAGGTCACAACCTGCTCACACAGAGAAGGGGCATGAGGCTTACACGAGAAACTATTCATCTTAGTACATCCTAATTTGCATGAACTTAACTTCTCTCCCCTCCACTCCTCCTCCTTTCCCTTTACCCCCTGTACTCTTACATGTTCTACAACATAAATGCCTTTCACATCATGACTTGCTCCCAGCTCACTCTCTCTTAAGGAACAGCCAGCCCTCACTGTGCCCTGACAGAAAGGTATTGATAACGGTAAGACTGGGATGGCTGCCCCAAGCAAAAACCGTGCTGAGTTATAAAGGTCATCAAAAAAGAATTATCTTCAAATTCTCTTATTTTCTAATCAAGCAAGAATATTTAAGCAATAGAAGTATTTTACAGTTGAATTTGTTACCTTTTTTCACCTAAGATTCCCATGGAATTCAGCAAAAACATGGAGATGGCTGAAAAAAAGGAAAGCAAGAAGTGTTATTAATAGAAAATTATAATCAAAACTTCAATGTTAGAATATAAATCTAAGAACTTACTAAACAACTTCAGATGGATAGAAAATAATATTAACATTTCAGACACGTAAGAACCACCAATATTCAATATGCAGACTATCATCTGCCAGGAGTAATTGTGAAATGATCCTCTGTTTCCCAAGAATTCTAACTATTCATTGCAGCATATTTCATGCCACATAATATATATTATAATATTTTGTAAATTAAATGTAAGAATACATATCCCAAGTTGTAGTGTTGGAGGTGTGAAATTAATTCTGTACTCACACGTGGTTTTGATTTTTGGGGATTTAGAACATCCCAAAGCTTAGCTAGATAAAAATTAACTATACTATAATAGAAATGCAGCAATGTAATCCATTCAGAACAAGAATAAATTCAGAATACATTTTTTTACAGAATCCACCATGTAAAATTTAACAGTGTTTTTTTAATACTGTTTTGTGGATTCAATGGATTTTAAAGAAATGCTTGGTTTAGGCACTAAATATCATAGTGTGCTTCATTTCTCATAGCCTCTGAGACTTATTCATATTGCAGTTATCACAAAGTCTCTATAATAACAAGATCATTTTATTTACAAAACCATAATCTTGCAAAACATTTGCATCACTAATGTAATTAAGTACTTGTGCACATGCTAATGGGTTCTACCTAATCTTAGGCTAGCAAGTTTTCAATTCTGTGTAAGGGATAGAATTATAATTTTTTCCTTTTAGTAAATGCTTCAGGGTTTAATGACAGAAATTAACTGGGTAGCATTAGTATATTCCAAGAGACAAAGAAATCTGGGCTGTGGGAAATTATCCTGCCACAAACAAACAAAAATATCTTTCCATGTAAATTTTACATGACTAATGCTAAGCATGTGCTGAGCTTTCAAGAAATTAAATTGGTTTGCTATGTTGAAACATCATTTCATGCCTCGAACTCGGATAAGGAGAACAACTGCTGATCAAATAATCCTAATCCAAAATTTATTGATGTTTACAGGAAACATTGTACTTATTCGGCAATTCATTAAAGTGTAACCAGCACTCTAGAAGCACAGGATAAAACATAACTCCATTTGAAGTGTTCTTATTGAGATTAGGTGCTGTCTGTTAACGCAAACTACTTTTGGGCATCTGTGCTACACCCTCAGGTGGAATACCTGCTCATTGTTACATTAAAAGCTCATGATTCCTAAATAGACCTTTCATTAATTACTGCCTAAGAACACAATTGGCCTGAGCCAGAGAAAATTCAGAATAATTATCACTGCTCAGTCTCTTGTAGGCCTTGATCCTCAATATGGCTATATAATATACTGCTAATGAGGCTTCATTAGAAAGCACCCACTCAGACTAAATTATTTCTGATTCATGTATCACAAAATAAAATACAGCTTAGCTTGGTTTTCTGAGCAAGTCCTTCTCATGTTTTTACTTACAGAAGTCCTAAATCTGCTTACTTATTTCTTCACATTAGCTTTGCTTACTGATTTCTCAATCTTAGATTACACGTAATACTTAAAATAGTTGTAATTTACCACAGAGTCATTAAGAAGAAATTGGTTACTTGGCCTATATCTCTTAGAGGCAGGAGTTTTCAGATTAGGAACAGAAGTCATAAATAAAACATGATAAATGTATTGGCAAAGTAGCAGGAAGAAGAGGTCTCAACTCTTTCATTGTAGTCAAGCTATAATCCATGCAAGGAGTGAAGAAAAAGGATGTGAAGGACAGTAGACACACTAGCTGTAACATTTCTTATTAAATGACCTAACCAGAAATGTGTCCAAGCTAGACTCCTTCCCCAGTGCTTAGCCTACCTGTGCTGGAGACAATGCAGTTTATGTGTTTTATCTCCTAGAGATGCTCAGAATACTTAAGCAGCCAGAAGGCAGCTCAGAAATTCTATCATCTTCTCATGCACTTAAGGTCTTTTATTCATGTAATTACAGTTACAATTGCCTAACAGATCTGAAGATTAAATATTGCAAAAAGCAATACTCATAAGAATTTTTTAAGATTCTACGTGTCCTGAATATTTCTCTTATAAAATTTATCTTTCATTAGTCACTAGGAGTGAACACTTGGTGAACAATTTCTTCTCCCAGGGTGTTTGCTTGCTCTTGGTACAAAGCCTCAGACCTACATTCAAACATCATTTGTGAACCACTCTCTTAATTACTGAATACTCACTACCTCAGCCTGTTTTCTGTCTTTCCTGTTTAAAATTGTACCTAATTCAGGTGCAAAACCACTAGCACATTACCTGAATGATCAACTGAACCTCAAGAAGGAATATTAACAATAAATATGACTAAACTGTGTTCAGTTTATTATTAATTATTTTTATTTTCAGAGACTGCTGAAGCAATAGGTCACAATGTCACTGCTCACAGAAGCACAGCACCTGTTAGAAAAGGAGACTACTCAATTGCTTAATAAATGACTAACAGCAGAAGGGGTGATAAACCCTGCTTTCAAACACTTGGCTTTATAACCTTAACATTGTTGTCTTAACATCTTTTTTTCCTGTAAAGTTTAATAATGAAGATACTTACTGAATATTTAGAGCTTGTCATATCCACTTAGAGTGTACTTAAGTATACTTCAGGCCACAGTGAAGCTATATTCATCACAGTCTAGAAGTGGTAGTAAAACACTAAAGATTCAGTAAAGGTAAAGCATTATACAACTGCAACTGTTATGAAGTCCATATGAAACAAAAATTCAATATTATTTATAAATTTATAAAAGCTTGTTTAAAACATGTATCTATACTTACAAGCTTTATATTAATACATAAATAAAAATTATTCACTATTGAAGTAGAAAAATATCCCTCAAACAAGACGTCAAAAGTACACTATTATAACACCATCATGTGCATTTTACTGTTGTAAAAACCATGGGTTGAAAATTTCCACATAGTGAAGCTAATAAAAACTTTTTCTGTGTTCATACAGTGAAGTTCAATGTTTCTTTAGTTTTTCCTATGCATGCAGTTAACAAGCAGTGTCAAATTGAGTTAAGCTTCCAACCTTTTTTTTCCCTATTGATTCCCAGAAGCCAAGTCTCACCCTTTCTTTTACTGCACTATTCACCATAGAAGCAATTTTTCCATTTGTGTCTTCACAAAAGCTGTATCAGAAAAAAAGGTCATGGAAATTTGTAACATTTCCAAATGAAATTCCAGTGGCCAAGTTGATATTTGCTCTCCTTCCTCCTCCTGTTCCCTTTCACGCTCTTTGTCACTAAAGAGTTTGGCAACCTGGCCAATGTGATCTCCCCTCACTGGTTTTCTGCCACCGCCCTTGGAAAAGCTTTCATCCTCCTGCGCAGAGGAAAGAGTCTCTAACTACAACAGGAAGAGCAAACCAGCTGGTTCGCCTGGATCTTGGGCAAGGAGAGAACAGCATACAAAACAAAATATGTATATACAATGAGTATGGCCAGTGTGGTCTCACTCCAACACTGATCCTGGCCAATGTGCTTGAATCAGGCATTAAACACCACAGCGGGTGGAAAAAAAATTACAAATCCTGCAAATTAATGTCATTTTCCTGTTTTTGTTTTTTTTTCTGAGAGCAGAGGTGTGTTAAAGATCCTTAGATTGCTTGCTTTATACCTCTGCTGTTAGGTATGTTTTTCAGTATTTATTGCACCTTCCAGTCCATGTCAATCCTTTCAGGATTGTCTCCTTTTAGAGAAAAGAAAAAGCAATACAAGTTGTAAAAACCCTGGCTATTCAGACGTGCATGCAGAAGCTGATTTATTTTTAATAGAACTGCAGTAGTTTAGGTTTAAATCATATTAATGTAAAAGCATGTTTCCTAGCCCATTAAAGCTTAAATTGTGCAGATTAATATACTAGTTCCACTGCTACTCTATTTTGGAAAGCAACCAAATTGAAAATTCAGTTCAGTCTGAAACAAACATTTTTATTATTATCTTTGATATAACTGGTCTTGTTACTAACAGTATATATTGCCAGTGTAATTTGAGGCAATTGAAACAAATGAGGGTATAGTTATGCCAGATAAAATATAAGACTGTTTCATTTCCTCTGTGAAATGTCAAAGTTTATGATTCAGATGTCTTGAATAGAATAGAGTTGAGATAACCACAACCCACACACCAGTTTCATTTGTGGATTGAAGACACTCCTTGATCTGTGCCAATAGATTACAGTACTATGTTTTTAAAGAGCTCATCATTTATATAAGAAGACAAGAGTTGAAATGAAAATGTGTAGAGGAAAACAGCCCTCATAAAGTGAAAGAAGCCCAAGATAGCTTTAAGGTGACATAGCATCTATCAGTGAAATGAAACAGCTGTCTCAAGCAAGACAGATAAAAGTAAATGATTTCGAAGAGGAGGAAAGTCAGGACCAACCCTGGATTCCTCAGTCTTAAGGGATGACCATAACAAAGAAAGGGACTTGAATACTGAACATAAGACTTTAAAAACTTCTCCACATCTGGCAACTGCTGGACAACAGCAGTTGTCCAGTTGGTGTAGATGGTGCATTGCTGGGATTCAGAACGACAATTTTTGTCATTCTTTGTGTTCCTGGTGCGCACATGATGAATAAGATTTTTAAGAGATAATTTGGAAATTTCTGAAAACATCATTCAATGACATTTCAAAAATTTCTGAAAATATTTTTTCCACAAAAGCCCTCTGTTAAAAATACAACAATAGTACGAGCAAAGAACAAATCATTATTTGTCTTAAATGCAAAAAATCATTAGGAAAAGTTAAAAATTACTGTTGAAAGTTGAAATGTTGAAGTACTTCAGAGCTGAAAGTACCGGCAATCCAACTAAATGAGAATTAGTGCCTGTTTCCTTAAAGTTTGCCTTGAAATTAAGCAAGTGAATAAGAACTAATGTAGTCTAGCCTGGAAAGAAATATAATTTTTAATGCCCTGCAGCAGATGATGCAAAATAATCCTATTTCAAACATTATGTCATTAGTGTTGATCAGGATGATTAGTCTTGATTGGACAAAAAATAGCCTAACACCAAAGTAAATTATCTGTTCAGATGGAATAATGGAGAGATCTGTAAAATTGTTGTCAGTGTTGGGTATTATTTTTATGTAAAGTGAAAATTGTGCACTTTTAACTATGCTTTATGTTCCTTACTATCTGAAGTCTTATTTCCTTACATTTGCACATGAAGTTAAATCTTTCACATAGTTCTGAACAGGGAACCAGGGAACAGGTCCGTTGTAGCATGTATAAACAAAAGTGAAGGTGCTTGAACTCTTCATAAAGCTAAGACAGATACAATTAGAACTGATTGACACCCAGGAGGTGTCTGATTGGCTGTGAGGTAACATCACAAGTATCTTTCTGGTCAGCAGCACACCAGATCTCTGGAGACAGTAGTTAAAGGTGAAAAACTTTGTTTATTCTATTATTTTCTTGTATTCGTACTGGAGGTTGGTTTTGCAAATTAAATTGTCCCATGAGCTATTCATAAACACAAATGTGATTTGCAATACTCAAACAGCATGATATGTTCATATAAAGGAAATTTACTAAAATAATGCCAATGTAGTATTTCCGTTACAGGCTAGTATGAAAATAATTATTAGCTGCAGTAGTAGCATAGCCCATTTTGGTAAATACTGAAAAAAAAAGCAGTCTTGCATATGAAGAAGTTATTATTTAAGACAAGGCAACAGATACCGCAGTAAAAAACTACATTTACAAACCAAACAGGGCCAGAGCTTATGGACTAGCACATATTAGAGCTGTCATACTGCCAGTGAGGTCCAAGGGACAGCTACGGTTCAGCACCCTCCAATGCCGTGTCTAGACATAGTACTGAATTTAACTCAGGCCAGGGAACTGTCCCACCATGTAGTGTAGATGCAGCCATCCTATTTTGAAATGCTAGTTTAGCTGTAAGGATGTGACCCATAACCTGACAGCTGGCCTCAAGTTGGACAGGCTTTCATGGTCTGTTTCATTCACAAGCATATTTTGCTACCTATCATGAACATGTTACTGAAAAATTCAATGGTTAGTGATACTGTGGCCTCCAAATCAAATTCTCCCATAAGTACTACTGTAAGAGAGGGGTGCATATGTGTCTTCAGAAATATTTACCACTGAAGCATATCAAGCTTGGAAGATAGAGAGCGAGAGCATCAGAATTGTCGAACAGGGGAGATGCTGTCTCTTTAGAGGCTGACTGAGGTGTGGGTTACTGCTCTGAAAGATCTCTACTGCTTTATCTGTGAGACTGGCACCAGACAATTATTCTTTTCTTCAGCCTCCACCCTTGTTACTTGGACCTTCACACATTTAAGGAAGATGTGGATGATGATGATTTTTAAAATGCAACTGTTCAAAAAGAGGCAGCAAGAGAAGTAATTTTAAAACCTTTAAAAGGTTTACTTTGGGCAGGATGTTTCATAGACCAAGCAGCTGCTCTGCTCCACATAGCCAGCCTCCAAAAATCCCATTGACAGTCCTGCTGATGGCTGATGCTTCTCCAGCCTTACCATCCTCTGAGAGGTATACTGTCCTCATCAGATAAAAGACTATATATTTGCCATCATGCTGTTTGCTAATGGTTTTGATATTCTGAAGGATAATTCATTGTTTTAATGCAGGATGTACTGTAATTCGTCATGCAGCAAGAACAGTGCTATTCATCCTGTTTGCATCAGCCATCACTCTTCAGCTACTATTGTATCTGAATCAGTCTGAGCTAGTTTATATTAATCATGAGTTGTTTGCATAGAAAAAAGCAAGTTGCAAATTGTATGCATAGGTACCATACAGGAAAGAAATAGAGTATTTGAGCAGATAAAAAGAGGAAATGAAAAGGATGTTTTCTTGAGTTAATAAGCCAAATAAATAGATTGAACAGCTTCTAATCAAACATTACAGAAAAAAAATATTCAGGAAGCCTAGTGTGAAAATGTGGACAAGCTCATTTAAAAGGAATTGAAGAACTTGCAAACTACCAGAAGACTTCAAAATTCTCTTTTGATTTACAGCCTTGAAGAAATGCAATATGAACACTATAAGGTGTTACAAGTACTTTTTTAGTGGTATGGTCTCTAAGGTGTAGCTTTATACCAAGTTCAACGCATTTGCACTGACATGTATCAACCTCCTCTCCTAAGCATGCAAGCTGGACATTTATTCATTTTCATTTCCATTATTAAGAGTTTCTTACATTATACATCAGCTGCTGGAATGACTGATGCTTATAAAAAAGATTAGCTTTGACTCTTTGGTTTACAATTAGACCTCAATATAAATGCTTCTTGCATTTTTTTTTGTTTGTTTTAAAATGCAGATGCATAATTTGAAATAAATAATTTTACATACAAAATAGTAATATTGAAATTAAGTGTGCCTTCAGAAGTGAGCTATATCCTTAAATAATTCTCTGACTTGTGGCTATCATAGTTTTCCACAGACATAATACATTATAAACAAGTGTATTTTAAAGATGACAGTACAAAATAACCCTACATAATATTTCATACAAATATTTCCCAAAGCACAATATAAATCCCGGGTGTAAAACATGCTATATCATTTAGAATTAATTGCATCAAGAATTCTTATTTCTATCTTTAGCTTTTAATATTTATTACCATGTCAACTTGGATGCAAGCCAAAGCTGACTTTCAGATTTCTACTAATGATAAGAAATTTTCTTTTCTAGTCTTAAACCTTATAATGGAATAGCTCATAAAAAGCAATTTCAGACAAAAATAAGAGCAACCCAAAGGTACAGTCCAGCTACAACCAAAGTATTTACATTGTCAACCTCATTTTTGGAATTCAACATCTTTGCCAGCAACACGGACAGTGGGATTGAGTGCGCCCTCAGCAAGTTTGCCGATGACACCAAGCTGTGTGGTTCGGTTGATACGCTGGAGG
>JANHGB010041019.1:0-41053 GCA_026283785.1 Coracopsis vasa | reverse complement strand
GACGTGCTGTGGTATGGAATACCACCTTGGCCAATCCGGGTCAGGTGTCCTGTCTCTGCTTCCTCCCGGCTCCCCCTACTCCCTGGCAGAGCATGAGGCTCAGAAAGTCCTTGCTGAGACTAAACATCACTAAACCACAACTGAAAACATCGGTGTTATCAGAGCTGTTCCCAGGCCGAAAGTCAAAAACACAGCACTGCACCAACTACTACGAGAGAGAAAAATGACTGCTACTGCTGAAACCAGGACATCACTGAACATGGTTGTAAGCCAGTACTGCTGGGAAAGTCAGGCTGCTTTTATGAATCACCTTTCTGATGAAATGCAAAACAAATATAATTCTCAGAAAGTTACCTCCCTCTCAGAGCTGGGAGGTATTAGATGCACAAGGAAAATAAGAGAGCCATTACTGGCTTTCTTTAAATAAAAATGCTTCTCAAGTTGCTCTTCTCTGCTGAAGATCTTTGACAATTCTACTGTGGGGACAAGAGGACCACTGTATTGGACTGAGATTAATTTGAGCTTACTGAATGTTATCTTAAGGGAAAAGATAGTGGAAGCTTAGACAGAATCCCCTGACTTCATGCTAAACAAAAGCCAGTAGGAACATGAGTTACAGGATAAATATAGAATGAAACTGTAAGTCAGTGGACACAACGCCACAACTACTAGCAGTCCCCTATTTTCCCAGTAAAAGGGAATGTCAGTGGGAAGAGAATGGGGAATTGCAATAGCAAACCAGATCTTCAAAACCTCATTTTTAGTGCATGTTGTATTGAAGACTGGGATAACTAAGACAAGAAAATTAATGAAATGGTTCTGCCTGTTTTTCCTCTTTATTACATTCTCTGTTAACTAAATTAATGATACTCCAAAGGCCCATATTGTGTTTGTCATCGACAGCAGTGACATCTATTGAAGAAGAAGGAACTCAAGAGGAACTGCAAACTGCACTTAGCCAAAATAGTCACTGGTATAGCTTTAACAGATGTTCACATTTCGCTTCCTCCTGCTTTCTCTACAGAGCCATCCTGCATCATCAGCTGTTCCTACTTTTAACCTTTTCCCATCCTCCCAAGAATAAATGTCATCCTAGCTGAGCTCCAGACACTTCCCATTTCAGTGATACAGCATAAGGTTTAAAAGAAGTAGTCAGCAAGAATTTTTTCTTTTTTTAAAAAAAAAAAAACTTTAATCACCTGACCACATTTAGTACAAAAGAAAAAACACAACTTCTATCTTAAGCAGTTGCCCTTACGTCTAAGTCAGAATGCAACTCTGTAGGAGTGGGACAGGAGGAAGAGTCTACTTTTGTCATTGCATGTACATTCATATACATGCACAAACATTTTTCAATAATTGGTAAACTTTGGTTTGACCAGGATGAGAAAAACAAAAACAATCCACCTCCCAAATATTTTCAGTAGAAATTACGTATCTTGCAGTATGCCATAATCTTGCAATGCTGAAGTTCAGCATGTGCAAATATAGATGTATAAGCCTTTCTCTGACTGAAAATTCTGACTGGGGTCAGAATGGGTGTTTGTACGTACACCCCCTGTATATTTGGTTGGTTTAGCCCAAGATACAAGCAAAACCAAGTTGGAAAATGCCCAAGCCTTTTCAAGCATCCCTATTTTGAACTGCACTTCACTGTTAGAAAAAACAAAACAAAACCCCAACTAATCTCAAATAGAATTACAGATAGAACCTTCACTTACATCTCCATTCACAGACTTTCTGGGAAATACTCTGCCCACAGAGATCCTCTTCTAACTAAAAAGAGTTTTGCAAGTGGGCAGTACAACCCAAACATTAATACATGCCAGATTCATTTAGTTCTTAGAGTGGACTCCAAAATTTCCGCACTTATCTTACAGAGCAATGAAGGGCAATTTGGAAATCTTCCTAATAGGCTAAACCCCCCTCATTTCTGAGGGTAGCACTTCTGGAGGATTTGGACCAAACTGCTCTGATGGTATCACATTATAGCTCACAGCTGTATGTGTGAGAATTACTCCATCCTCCTGATAACTACAGAGTTAAGAAAGCTCAAAATGTTATGGAACAAATCTAAAGAACTCTGGGCAGCACAGTCGCACAACACTAGAATTTCCTACTAACCACCCACCATCAACTCTGAATCAATACCCAGGCATCTGCAGTAACAGACTCCTACAACAGGTGAGATAGGAGATCAGAAGAATTTGATCCTCCCCAAGACAATTTTTACAGTACAAAAGCATAAGCTCTTCACAGTTTCCAACAGGCTTCATTGAGCTATTCTCTTCATTCAGCTAGTGACTGGGCTTGTTTTTTTCCTAATGTATTCTCCTTCACTTGAAGGAACTGGTATATTACTCAAATAATTCAGATCTGTAAGTTGTTGGATTTCACAATAAACAAAATTTAACTTACTATACCAGTTTAAAACACTGGTACAACTCAATAGTGATGCTAGTGGAACTGCTACAAGAAGGCATTCCTATCCTCACTGCAGTTGTTCTTTCAAATCCCCAGTGTGACCTCCTCTCTTCACATCATATGGTCAGGAAAAACAAAGTTAAAAAAATGCTCCTAATGCTATTTTAAACTCATGAGGAGTTAACTTTTTTTAACTCATGAGGAGTATTATGATAGAACTTTGTGTATATCACCAACTGGTAGCAAGCAGCATCATAAATGCAGAACACTGCAAAGAGCTGAGAAAGGCGGTGGCTTGCAAAGGATGAACTGAGATCCCTTCTCAGGGATGCATGAAGACGTCCACAAGTGAACCAGTAATTAGTGAAAGATTTGCAATATTCATATAGCCATCAAGAAAAAAACTATAGGAAAAAAACCCCAAGCTTATAAGCAAGCCGAGTTTCCTTAGACATCTCATTCTCTGAACCCACAGTATTGGTCACGTGCATGGAGACATCAAGGGAAAAAAAAAAAAAAAAAAAAAGCCACACTGAAATGGACCTCCTTCCACCTTTCTTCTTTCCAGAAGTGTGTTTCCTAGGGATCAGTTGCTGTTAAACAGCATTTAATATCTTATTGAGGATTCAAATAAATAAAGAAGAAACAGAGCTGCATACCTCAATTTTTCTGTTCTATACTTTATAACAACATCATGCATTAGGTGATATTTCAGCTCAATATGAGAAATTATTTGCAGTTTATTTCTTGAGCCACATACTATGCATGTCTCAAGGTCTCAGGCTTACTCCAAGTAGAAAATTAGGTCTTGTTCACAAAAACGTTTCACATCTTTTATTCTCTCTATTAGCATGCAGATTGTTTTGGTTTTGTTTTTGCATCACTCTAGCTGCTGCCAGAAGCATTGCAGAGACTGCAGAACCATCTGCAGGTAAAATTACACAGATTAAATTACTCCTGTATACTTTTTCCCATGAATAACATTTGGCTATGGTTCAACAAAGTTTTGGTTCCTGCACCCAAGATAAATTACTAGCAGTAACTGACAACACTTGGCCAGTTCTAATACCTAAAATCATAAGAACCTATCATAGAGTGATGGTGGTGCTAGTTTTTCCTTTATTGCAGAAATCAGTTCCCTAGTAACATACTAGCAAAATACAAAATACTCAGGATAATATTTCCACCACTACTTATATTTTTAAAACTACAGTATTTTTTATACTGTTTTATATGGTAATACTAACACCCAAGATGCTTCCCTCTCAAGTAACTAGTTATTAAATGAAGGCAACATAGATTCTGGCAAGGAAAATCTTTACCAACATACTGACATCGCTTATTCTCAGAGAAGCAATTACTATTTCCAACAGTTTATAGTTACTAATGCCTCACGATTTTTTAGTAAGAGCTATTTGACTATCATTCTGTAAGCACTTGTTATGCTTACTTTACTAGCTTAATCCTTTTCACACCCCACAGTCCTGACCCAAACTGTACCTTGATGTCTAAAAAAATATCAGTAGACATTATTAGGTATAACTTTCCAAGTTCAGTTCCATGTTCTGTAAGTAATGGAATTTAAATTCTGTAGCATTCATTCAAGCACAAAGAAACTTTTAAGAAGGCTGCTCTGCTGAGCAAGATTATCTGAAAAAAATGTTAGAGTGACCACTATCAAACACCCTAAAAAAAGATCATTAATGGAAATGAAGATGACAGCAGAATAATGAATCATTAAATTCCAAGACAGATCAAGATGTTTTAGTGCTGGTACTTCTATTTTTTCTACTGTATTAATTTCCTGCTATAGTAATTTAAAAATAGTTAAAAACATATTCAGTAAAGATACCTGAAATTTCTCTTCCTCCAAAGCAATTGCTATGCTGTGCCAAGAAATTCCAAATAACGTATTATTTCAAACACAAGGGAATTGCTCATGACATTCTCTCTTTTCAATGGCTTTCATGCTATAAAAAAGTTGGGAAAGCTCCCACATTATTATTAGGTATATTTTAATGCCTCATTACTCTTTGCCAATCTGTATTGCTCATGCATTCCCTCAGAAAAAAAAAACCAAAAACAAACTGTAATTGAACCTGGAGCAACATATCCACAGACACAGGCAGCAAAACTTTATGGGCCAAAGCCCCAAATTCATAGGGCTGTATTACTGATATAACCTGAAACCCGATTAAACAGTACAGAAAAACATTACAAGTATGCCACTGGAGCTATTGAATCTTCCTGCCAGAGCACGAATTCTGTTGCTTCATTCCAGATGCGTACCAGAAACAGTGGATGTCTCACAGATTTTAGGAGAGGCTTTCGGAAAACACTGAGGGGTGTGGGGCACAGCCCTTAACTGAGAAGAGACATTGACTTATTTGCTATGACTCTAAAAGAGATAACAGAAGACCCCAATCGCATGCCCCACTTTGGAGAAAACAAAAATGTTTTCCCGCTTGCTTTCCTCAGCATGCACCCACTGATATTGGTAACAAAAGTGTAACTGGATGATACTCTTAAACATACAGTTTAGCTGTAGGTAGTCCTGCAAGGAGCAAGGAGCATGGAGTTGGTCTCAATGATGCTTATGGGTCTCTTTCAACTTGACATATTTTATGTTTCTATGACATGTGAAAAATATGGTATATTCCTCCATATTCCTCCAAAGAAGATTTCTCCACCTCCAAAAAAAATTTTTACTGTTTTGAATTAAAACAATGGCCATATGAATTTATGAGGTCATCAACAGACTTTAACACTTGTATGAAGACCCTTGCTAAGATGTCTGAAGGTTTTTTTCCCCAGACACTGCTGCTTAAAGCTGCAGAGAGTGACTACTGCTCTGAGCATCCCTTTTCAACAGTATTTTCATTTGAATGACACTTTTTGATGCTGTTCACCAAGTAATGACCCAAAAGAGATCCAAAGGTTTCTTTGTAAAAATGTTTACTGCATGAAGTCTTTTTCTCAGCTGGCTGAGTTTTAAAAGCTTTTTGTTATTTCTTCAATGACACATGCTAATTTTACAAGAACAGTATTTCCACAGTTCAAAGACTTTTCTCAAGGTCAGAACAACACAATGAGAACGAGAGATTGGGTTAACAAGATGCATCAGGGCTTTTGTTTCCTTCAGAGCTTACCACTCAACCTTTTTCTCACTGGCCCCAACCCAGTTCAGCAGTTAAGCGTATTCCATGCAACTCACAGGTTTTACATCAGTTTCTTCCAGATTTGCATTTAGAAATATCAATATTTACACACAAATATACACAAACACATCCTCATTCAGTTACAAATTTTTTTAAAGTTTTAAAGTATGATTTATTTTACAAAATTATTGATTTTTAGGTGGACCATGTCACACCAGCAACTCTGAGCAGGTTGGGGAGGGAGCAGGTGGCCAGGAAAGGGAACTGCTTATGCCAGCATAAACACAGTGGTGCTGCTGCTGCAGTCGCTGCATCAGAACTTTGGGTTCACCAATGGTCAATGACTTGAACAGAACTGATGAACCAAATATAGATAAAGTGTCCACGAAAATATCAGAGGCACTATGGTCATTGATTTTGCATTGGATTTCTTGATCTTTGGGGGGTCTGGATTTTTATTTTTTTTTAACATAATACAAAGAACTATCCCCAAAGTTTTCTTTTCATCAGCAAAAATTTTTAACTGGCTTAAAATGAAATTTCAGATGGGAAGTTCACGTCAAATATCAGCATTTTCTCTCACGGGATATTTCCCATACATTACTATTCCAAAGAAGATCAGGTAAATTTAAGGCAGCTTTAGAAAAATTCAGCTTGGTATACTTATTCTAAACAAAATAAACCACCAGCTACTTCAAAGCCTTTAGCAGGTGAGCCTAAATCACCACAGTTCAGAACATTTCCTTTAAAATTTAAAATTTCATACACCAGAAGTGCAGGATCTGGAATATTTCACCCTCTGAATATTAGACGATTTTATTATACTGTGCTAAATTATCAAAACTACTAATCCATTGTCTAGCCACAGCCAAGAACAAGCAGCAGCCAAAACCAACATTTTGAGTTCTCGTGGTCTGAAGCTTGTTTCCTTTGCTTTTAATTAGCTACAGATATTTCCCATCTTTCCTATGTTTTTTCATCTTTCATATTCCTAAAATGGCATTTTGGCAGCAAATGTTTCAAACTGGACTCACACAGAGTATGCTTACCATAAAGGAGTTTGTGAAAGTTAAGAAAATTAAAACCAGAAGTAGTTAAAAGTTAATCTCAACAGCATGGAAAGAAATTACCTGCCATATATTTTTTTAAATTCTATAGCTGCATACTGGTATACACACATCTTCCTGAGACCCACACAGACACTGATCCTGACTTCCAAGGGGCTGTACTCAGTACAGTGAAGGAGAGTAAAGGCTTGTGAATGAGTTCTAATGACACAAAGGAATGGATGCATATACTCAAAGGACAGATTAAGAACACAAAAATGTCAAAGCTTTTGTATTTACATTTATAGCTAGATCTTTTCTTCTTCTATATAACTCTCTTTCTCACAGACTAGCAGCAGAAATCATCTTAAGGTAGCCATACAGTAGGCAGAGGTTTCTCTATACCTGTATCTCCTTCAAGTGAAGATATGTACAAAGATATTGCTACAGCCAGTGATATTTTACATTGGCAGAAAATTATGTTAATCTGGGTTAACATTAATGTTGACAAATTAACGAAAACATCAGCCATCAATGTTTTAAAGTCTTTTAAATGGGAATTCCCTTCAGCTTCATCCACACCCTATCACACCCACAGAAATATTGACATATGCACAACTCTGACACAGACTGAAGTGTTCAGGAGTGAAGAAACACTTGTTTTGCTAGAATTGCTGTCAGTTTAAAAATCAATTACAGAATCACAGCCATTAACTAACCAGTTTAACAAAATGAGAAATGAGATCCTTTGAACGGGAAGCAAACTGCTACCAAGCAACTACACTAACCTCTCTTACGGTATTTGCCCTCATTCTGCTTTGAAAGTGTATGTGGAGAACAAAAAGCAACTGGCACCAGTATAAATGTGAGATCTCAAACTTTTCTTGTGCTGCATAAAATCCCCAAAAAGGCACTGATGGCTATTTGGACAACTCATGCCATGTTCAACCAACTAGAACACATTTATATGATGATCTTTATCAATTACCTTTGAAAATGTGTGCTTACTTTGAAAAGAATAATTTCTCTTTTACATGAAGGCAGTCTTTTAGTCTGAAAGTATCCAAGCAGAAATCTTTAGCACCAACTGAAATAATGTTTGTATATATTTTCTGAAATGCCACTTACATAAAATTTCTTCCACCTCAAATTATAAACATAGGTCCCAACTAACCATTTTCTAATTTTCAAATTTGTTCATCAACTGTTTCTTGCAAGTCTTAATTCTTTTCTTGAAATAGCAGAGATTAACAACTGCTGAAAACTAGACTGGTTTTCCAGGTCTAACTGGCCTTATATTTCAGTAGACATCCTATTATATTTTCATGCTGTTAATCGAAATGTGATTCTGTGCCATTGAAAAATTCTACCTGATGAGCTTGTGTTGCTGAGAAAGATGTTAAAAGTTTGAAATAGTAAAAGCAGTTACTGGGTCATCTAACAACTTAGCTGGCATGCAATCTTTGACTGTCAAGCACGTCACTATTTCACATCCTCTGTATGAGAACTGCAAGGATGACCATTACTAGGATTTTGCTATTACTGTGTAACTGCATTGCACATTACAGTCTTTTTACAATGCATTCCATCTGTTTCACATAGCTGTATAGTGACACTGCAGCAGAATGAATGTATCAATGCACATTATCAACTAAAATCCTCTACTCTTTGTGAAGCAGAGATTTTATAGACAGTGCCAGCTGCAATCTGTAGGAAGCAGTGTGAATGTTTCCATGAATTCAGTTGAAGATCATATGCTCAGGGTGTGGCCGTGGGAAAGACTAGTGTATTTTACACACAGTCCCTAAGCTCCAATTAGCATTCCTTTAATTACAACCAGACTTTTCCATATCCTTTTGCAGTATTCCACCGTCTTACCTGAATACAAACCAGAATAAAAAATATTTATTAACCATGAACATTTAAAAATATTACATAAATTGGACACACAACTACTGCCTTGATAAATTTCACTCTCACATGGACAAGGTACTTTGTAAAGATTAAATATTACATACCAAATGTAATAAAACATTACAAGTACTATAGTTACAGCAGAGGAATGAAAATCAAGCAGAGCTATTATGAATTACACATAAATGTTATTTGTATGTCATTTACATATTTAAGCACATTATCTCCCCTCCAAATGTAAAAATATTAAAACAATAGCAGAAACGTGTAATGGAGAATCTCAGTTAAAGCTTGTAAAAATTGCAAGTAATTGAAAATTTCCACTACAAGCACAGAAAATATTAGGTGGCTTTAATACAGATATCTATTATCTGCACAATCACATCCTGCATTTATTTTTCTGGAGAAAAATAATCCCCACAGAATTCTCATACTGATTTCACACTCCATTAAAAAATCCCTGGTGGAAACAAAATGCATGGAATTTGATGGGAAGCTTTGATAAGGATAACATCTACCAAAATTAAGTTGAAAAAGTATTCAGTTGAGTTTGTAATTCTACAGACCAGTTCTTGCCATTGGTCTGCCAGTGTCTCGCATGCAACTGCAATACTCATATTCACTCGTTTTGCTAACTGCCATTAACAGCAAAGCTTAGACATCAAACTTTCAGGCATTACTTACCCCAGACTGAGGTATCAGAAGTCACTATGATAAAATAACCTTTGCATACTTTTTTTTTTTTTTTAAATTCTTTCCTGCTCTTTTAAACTTACTAAGATGCCTTAAAAGGCTCAACCATACAACACGCACACATTTTGTTCAGAAAGTCTGGACTTGCCTCCCTCAACAGTTACCCTCTCCAAGCTGTATTTGTGCATCCTGTTGCACAGAGCATGCAAAGCTTCACATTCGTCTTGCTGAGAAATTCTGCTCACAGCTGCTTGCTTGGCAGGGATATAGTTGGGGGGGAGTGAGGGCAGGGAAGAGAGAATTTTCCAAGCGATGGGGAAAAAACAGTACAAAACTTTCATCATCAATGGCCTTGACATTGCTGGAGCCAACGGAAACAACATCACCCAACTGATTCCATGTGAGGGAACCATTCAGAAACAAACTAACAAAAAGTCTCCTGCATTTATTTCTATCGAGGTAGCTTATGCCAAGCTTCCTTTGGTGAAATCCAGATTTCTCCTGCATTGGCTTCTTCCTGCTGTTGATGGAGCAGGATATTTGTTGAAAAAAGCAAGTACTGAATGTGATATTCTCAATTAATTAGCATATATATGCCGGAGAGAGAAATCCGTTCTCTTCTGAAGCTGTAAGAACACCTATCTTCCCTTTTTCCAAAGGAACTATCAAGTGCTTTTTTGGTGAGATACATAACTGTGCCAAAAGCAGACATAAAATTTCTTTCTAATTGTTAACTGGATGCAAGCCTTGCTGGCAAATGAATTCCATAACAGGTACATATCTTACTGACCTTGCAAATAGTTTTACAGAAGAAAAAATACTTGACTATTGCTACAGGTCTACAACACACAAAGAATAGGTAGCATGTCATCAGCTAAAATCTCCAGGTTTTCCAAAAGAGAAAAAAAAATGCAGGAATAAAACTTATTTGGTTCCTCCCATCTCCCCAGCAAATACATTTCCCTTTCTCAGTAGGGTATTAGAAAACAACTGCTGCACTAGCGTATTTTATAACTGCTCAGTGATGGGGATAGTCACATCTTTATTCTACACTTTCTTCTGCACATCTCAAATTTTTACTGACTATGAACTGGTAAACAGTTGTTGCACATCATTCCAGAGCTAGTGGTATTTTAATGATGGCATTAATTACTCTGAATATTGTATAAGCATTTTATAGACTAAGCAGTAAAGCACTTTTTGATTTGTCTAAGCAAAGCATAAAATAGATTACATACAGACTCTGGTCAAGAGGGACACTGACAACTTAAGCTATATTTGGTTTGTCCTATTCTAAAAGATATCATCTCCCAGATTCAAATTCAGTAGGATGTTGAGATTTCAGTAAGCATCATTTGCAACCACAAGACTAAGTGAATTCATTCCAATGTCATTGCTATCAGACAACTTCTAACTTTGAGGTCATGAACAATCCTCAGGCTGTCTTGTTACACCACTTTACAAGGCTTTGTCGAAGAGAAAAAGTAATTTGACGAGTGTTTTTAAGGAGCAGAGAACTTTAAGACTGAAGTGGTCATCACCCAGAGATCTGAACTCTGAACACCACTTGGCTGGTCATCTCTGAGGGTCATACATTACAAAGAGGATGACTTTGTTGAAAATCAGACCACCGAACTGATGTGAAATTCAGACTAATCCAAATGTGGGAGCCAAATCAGCTACTGAAACTATATAGTGCTATCAAATGTAGAACGATTACATGTATGCAGCATGAAGAAAAAAAGCTTCAGTCTTATAACTAAGAAACAAATAAAAAAAAAAAATAGATAAAACCTTCAGTGTGGTTTTTCCTTTAAGGTCACAAAGAAGCACCAAGAAATAACATAAGGGAAGATGAGTAAGAGAATTAAAAATACTATCCAAAATAGACAGAATTTAACTGATTTGCCCATCACCATATTGCACATTGTGTCACATTCAAGGTTTAAATACCCACTCAGCAATTAGCAATAGATTTACCATCTGTTGGGATTGTCATTAAAAGGACTGCAAAAAAGAGAGTAAAAATACTTGGGCTAAGAAAACGAAAACCCAGGCAAATGAAAAGTCAGAAAAAAGATAACTAAAAATTTCTGCTAATAAATTATCAGTCATT
The DNA here is from genome assembly GCA_026283785.1 of Coracopsis vasa. Taxonomy (NCBI): domain Eukaryota; kingdom Metazoa; phylum Chordata; class Aves; order Psittaciformes; family Psittacidae; genus Coracopsis; species Coracopsis vasa. The sequence goes on along the minus strand of JANHGB010041019.1, from coordinate 29,702 downwards.
TATTTTCTACACTAGTCTTTCACCTGTAATTGTACTTGTCTGTAAGATGGTCTTCAAACAAAAATCTATTCTCAGGCTACAGTTTGGACACTAATGTCTGTGGTATTACTAGGGACAGTTTAGATGCCAAGTTTAAAGGAATATCTCCTGCAAGAAATACCCAGTGTTAAGAGTTACTTGAGTGAGACAATCTACCTTAACATTTTTTTTTTTTTTGCACCTAAGAAACATGAAGTAGGCTCTTCCCCTACCGTGAAGTGAAGGTATAATTGTTACCTAAAGTGACCTCCTGCACTCAGCTCTGTCCCTCTCTAATCTCTTGTTACCCATTCTGAGCATTCACCCTACAGGTTGAATTGCATATAGTAACATTGTGGATGTCAGCTCTATCAACTACAAAACCTGACCAAATAACCAACCAAACATACCTTCACATCATGTACCAGCAGTTTTCAACTGGTAACTCAAGACTACCTACTTTGTAGCAAAGTGTAATGAAACACTAGTGGTAGGTTTCACTACGAAACAATCACCTTCAAGATAGAGGTGTTAATAAATATTACTTAAACACCTGACTTTAACAAACTGGCAATCTTTCACATTTATTTCATGACTCCTTCATTTCTCCCAAAAAGCCCTAAGAGGCATTTGAAATCTATTGCTAGACACATAATCACAAAGAAATCACAGCTGTTAATCAAGCCATCCTGACCAATGAGAATCCAGAATGCTCCTCTACATTACCCAGACAAAACAAAAGCACCAGAAATACATTAGGTTTTAAATACTTCTTGACTTTTGAAGTGATCACCTGGTGACAGCAGCCAAACTCATTGTCTTCTTTTTATTGGTTTTAATTATACAATTGTAGTGCCAGAACTAACTATGGTGAACAAGTAAACTGACCTGATAAACATATGCCAGAGAAGAACAAGAATGTTAAGAAAGGACAAGAACTATAAGAAGATTATTATTACTTGAAAAAGAATGCATTCTTAGATTAAAAATGTAAAAAAACATCACAACATAAAGTAGTATCCAACTGAAATTAAAATAGTGTGCATAATACATCAGAGCCAGATAACCGTGTGAATCTCCACAGAAGGTTCAAAAACTAGTATCTGATAATGATCACTAATGAGTATCAATTCTAAAAGGCTGCAAACATAATATTCAAGTGTTTATTTAGATTTTGAAGAACTCTCTCAGACTAACAGTGAACAACTCTACAGTCCTTTTTGTTGGGGAAATTTATTCATAATGGTGGCAATACAGCAAGGATTTCTCAAATCTCTGCACTCAAAACCAATAGAACTGAGAGTGTTAACTTCAGAAACAAATTACAGCTTTTAAAGTACCAGCACCATTAACAATTTTACTGTCCAAAAAATACCCTGGGGACATTCACAAGCCATGCTGGTGCAGTTGGAACAGACCTGCCTAGCTAATTATCCTTTCAATTTTTAATTGATCTTTTACAACAGCAAAATGTGAACACCACACATGAATATTGCAGAAAGTGCAAAAACGGTAGTATGCCTCTCATTTTGATTTTTCTACAAATGCTAGTAGCATAATCAGCCCCTAGTATTAATTCCATTTATATCATGGTTGCAACCTGGAATATATCCTGCATCTTCCCAGCCCTACTCCTCACATGCATACACAATGAGAGAAATACAGACCAGAGGCTAAGTTCCCTTGCACCCACACAGTCTTCTATCACCCTTTGAGATGCCTGAGGGTATAGAGAAGTTTTCCAAACCTGGCCCAATGTCTCTGGAGCATCCTGTACACAGACAGCCAGATCTGCTGGGCTTTCCTGGCAGTGGCAGATGCCTGTGCACTGGGTAATCACATCCCATCCCAAATGTGTTAACATGATAAATCCTTCCCCTATTAACAGCTTCCCTATAAACAGTTTAGCTCAAGGAGCAAGAAGAAAGGGGGGGGGGGGGACACACAGACAGACACATAGACCAACAAACCAATCCATACAAAAAAAAACCCACAACAAAACAAACAACACAAAACAACAAAAACAAACAAAAAAAAGAGGTGAAAAATCAAAAATGCTCAGCATGTTTGTTTTGGGTTTCCTAGCAGTTTCACAGAAGTCACTAATTCATGACATGCCCAGAGCAGAATCAAAACAACTCAAAAACAAAGGTTGTTTGAAAAGAGGGTCACACTTAAAGACTGGACCACCTCCAAAAACTGCAAAGAAAGGGCAGTTGGCAAATAAAATTTTCAGAGAAATGCCAAAAAGAGCCAGAAGAGCACTATGAAAAGCCTGGGTGAGAGCCCAAAAGAGCTGAAACATCATCGTGGCATGGTTGTCAGAATCCAGAAGACAGCTGGAAGAACTTTTGCAAATGCAACTTGTGCAGTTTTCCAGCAACTGTAATCTATTACAGTCACTAAGGCAGATGAGTACTGTAGGCTGTGTCTAATTTGTCCTGATTACACAGGGTTTTGGTTTGGTTCTTTTTAACGTATACCCAAAACATGGACAAATGCAGAAATACAGAGTTATTTTTGCAGAAAACAGCTCCTCCCAGAGCTTAAGTGACCAAAAGATTCAAATGAGCTGGAAGTACAGAGAGGAGGTGGAAGAAAGGGTGATATCCTTTCACAACAAGGGTTATTTCTACTTAAGTATCATTATCTGTTGAGCTAAGCTGCTTCTGTGATTGTAATTGACACTGCTGGGCTTTGCCAAACAGCCCTAAAGATAGCAGCTCTGAAGGTATAATTTTACAAAAGCACTACACCAGTGCCCTGCTCTGCTTCCAAAAAGAAAGATATCTTTGTAGACACAGTATTTGTCAAAGAAATATATGTTCAAGAAGTGCCATACTCTGCTAAAATAAGATCAGATTGTAAATCTAGATAGTACCCTAAACAATTCACCATGTAAGTAAGAGCTGAAAGAACCTAGCATATTAAAAAAAAAAAAAAAAAAAAAAAGGAAAGCAAGCAAATATATCCGCATTGCTGTTCCAGGACTAAGTTTTGCCCAAGGTCTCTTCCATGGGCCTCAGCTGGAAATCAAAGGCCCAGGAGATTTTTCTGAAAGCAGTAAGGGATATCCTGAGTTCCAGCCAGCAGCTAACAATACAGCTTCCAACAGCCAAAACTGTGTGAATCGTGTTATGAACATCACTCATTAGTGCACTGTGTGCTTATGGAGCCTTCAAAGAATTGTATTTTAATTGTTTAAAATATTTTATTTATGAAAGATGTTACACTTTCAGTAATAGGTTCCCACTCTGTAACAATTAAACAGTGATTTCAAATTACTCTTTATTTCCCAATATATTCAGGTAGACAGCTTTGAAAGCTATACTTTTAAAGATTAGACAGCAAAAAGTCTATTCCATACTTCACTGTCATATTATTTGTACTTCACACCTGACCAGAATAATACAGAATTTTCTTTATGATAACCTGTTCAAGGATTCAGGGGAAGGGAAAAAAACAAAACAAACAAACAAAAAAAAAACCAAAACCACACCCAAAACCAAAATCAATCTAAAACCAAACCAAAATAAAAACACTCAGCTGATTTACATTAACTTTTCTTTGAAAACCTATATAACTTCTCTTTTCTACCATAAAAGAGCTCAAATGCTGCTCTCTAAGCAACGTCCTTTCTCTCCCACATGACTGTGACATAGGTGGAGCTGATCATTGCGGGACTGGATTTGTTTCTTGGCAAAAGTTTTTATGACGTATTTGCTGCTACATCCTAACATTTGCTAGCATTCCCTGTCCTAGCTATACCTACTACATCTGATAGTGATAACTAAGGAATTACTGCAGAAAGCTATTATCTGAGCAGTAGGTTTCAGAATTTTGCTCTTCAGAAGCATTAACTGCATTTATGTCCAAAGGATGCAATGTTTCAATAACTTCCAGTGTTATTTACACATTATTTCTTCTTTGTACTAAAATTGTAAAAGACAGAACTGTTTAAAGGATAAAAATCTATGATTTCTAAAAGCAAGTCTTAACACTCTTAACAAAGTTTATCTCTCATGATAAATTGTGCTCTCATAGCACTGCTAAAGATCTAGAGTTGTTTAAAACTGTGAAAATCCATTCCTTAGACCTTTATTTTTTTTTTTTTTTTTTGGTGGTGGTGTTACATTCAACAGTTAATTTGGATTGGGGTCTTTTGATTTAACTGCAGAGGCAGATTTGTTGAGACAACTACAAATACAAGTCTTCATGCATTAATCATTCTGTACTACCGTCTCTCCTTGCAGCTTGATCAGACACTGGGAAATCACCTGCTCAATGTCATTTTTCCAGTATTAAATGCCTCTGTGGCTTATCAGCTTTCTTGGCCCAGGAGAAGCCTGTGGGTGATCATAACTCTTCATAGTATCAGAACGGTTTGGGTTGAAGGGACTTTAGAGCTCATCTAGTTCCTTCCATACAACCAGGTTGCTTCAAAGCCCTGTCCAACCTGGCCTTGAAAAACTTCTTAGTTACAGTAACTGTGATAGCATTCCTTTTACTCTTCTCCATGCTCCACTGGCCCTTACGCCATCATGAGGGCAAACATTCACTGATATGTAACAACCATATTGAGGGCATCACAAATTATTAAAATGCAAAATGCTTCACGCTCATGTTATTAATCCAATTTTCTACTCGTGTTGATGTAGGAAAGAGCAAGATTAAGAGTAGCTGGTGCATACTGATCCTGTCCTCACTAATGCTAGATACTTAAAAAGGTCTTTGTATACATGCTTCATTACCATTCTTGGAGAATTGAAGTTGTAGTCTTAACAAGCATACCGCCTAACTGCCAAACATGAAATCTGTCACTATGACAAATACCATTAAATACCAGTAAACTTTAGAAAAGAAAAAAAAAGTTATGGCACTAACTCAAGGCTGTAAACAAAATACAAGCATGCCTTCCTTTCTGTGCTAATTGTAGGAGGAGAAGGAAATCAACACAATTAATGGCTGATAATTATAAAAATACCCTGTTACTTTATATAGCCCAGCATATAGCTTGCATAAACACTAAAGATCTTTCATTCAACCGCTTTCAGTCCCTGCCAAAGCACTGCAAAAAATAAATTCAGTTTAAGCTAATATATACTTTCCATTTTTTTTTTTTTTTTCCTTTATTTCAGGTAGCACCATGCATAGGGTACATACAGAAGTCAAAAGAAAGATAGTAAAGCTCACTGGCCTAGATCTGATTCAAGATAGGAAATCCTCCATTTTGAGTGTCGAGGTTCCAGTTCAATTATACCTGTGAAACAGCATTAAGTATTCCAAAATAAATGAAAAGCTTGAGTTGCGTTACAAAAATATTATATCTATCCCTGTGATATTCCAATCCCTGAAAACAAAATGTCACCGCTGATAAATCAAAAACATCTGTTTCCACAACAATAATTGGTCTTATGAGCAATTTGTTGTGAAGCCGAACTTCAAAAACTTAAGAGGCCGGGGGTGGGGCGGGAATTGGGATTGGAGAGAAGGTAACGGTGGCAAAGAGAGCTCAATCTCACTATGCATAAACAAACTTGCACTTTAGTTTAGTGGAGACTTGGCATGTTCATCACTTTTACAACATTTCTTGAATTACAGCTCTAATTGTGAGGTACAAATCTGTATAAAACATGGCATGAATATCCGATACGATTATATATAGGCCATCAGCAACTTGAAAGTGCTTGAGCCAGAAAATTTCTGGTCCTTGTGCTATAGAAGTTATCTGATAGCCACTTAAAATTTGTAAAAAGCAGGCTACTTACTCAGTTAGGTGCAGTCGCCAGGAGCCAGCTCACAAATTATGAGCAAAGGAAACCAAAATTAAGTTTATCAGCAAATATAAGCAGACATGTAAACTGTGTCAAACTTGAGAGCAGACTATTACTAGCAAGTCCTCTCTAACGTGACTTATTTTGTAAGCATGTGGTTTCCATGTTGTTTTTACTGCAGCAGATCTGCACATTAAATGGACAGAAAAATCCTTCACAAATTTATACTAGGCTGGGTGGCAGGGTGCTAAGGCTGAAGCCCAAGTATTGGGAATTGATTAACAAATTCAGTTCATCAAATAAGCAGCAGTATAGCTCGATAAGCCATGTAGCCTTCTATATACTTAATGTTCTTTCAAGCACAAGCAAGTTTCTCCAGGGTAATGTACTTTCTAACAGAGTACACAGAGGCACAATAATTTATCTAGTAAGTACAATTTCAAAAATAAACTCACTAATGTTTCCTGAATTGAAGGTGATACAAACACGACAGCACAGGTCTGCTGAATGCAAAACCCAATAACAGTCTGCCAAGAGCTGGATTTTCCCATTCTTTCGCACAGTGAATATTTTTTCCCTAGTCTCTCACCTAATAGAGAAATCTTATGAACACTATTCCTATATGCAAATATTTCCTCAGAGCAGCTGCAACAGTATATAGATGCTAGAGAAGTACTTCTTCCTCAGGAAAACACATAAAACTAAATAATGATAAATTCTAAAAGAGCACCCAAATATATTCTGTTGTCACAAATTGTGCTGACCAATGATTTCTCCCTCACATTCAGCACACAAAGTTTTTCCCCCTAAAAGGCAAATTAATTTAAACTTACATGATCATCAAACTGTATTTTAAGAGACTACTGATGCTAATATTTTAAATTAAATTTAAACCACACCTATCCTCCTGGTTTACCTATTACAGAAGCTAGGAACCACAAAGAGTCACCACAATATGTGGTGGCATAATATGTATTTGTCCATATGGGTAATCTATGTCAAGTGTGTTTTTCTGTGAATTATTATGTTTACTGATTTGTATCAGTGAAAGATGACAAATATTTCCAGTGAGCTCAATCCTACTTCCCTGAGAAAAAAACCAAACCAAACCAAACCAAAACACCAAAAAAACCCCCCACAAGAAACAGCACCAGCTGCTTGGCAAGACTCTGCTAGACCGATAACATGGTCTCTGAGCACTCTTATTCAAGCAACGGAATGAATTACTGATGAATGCTAACACAGCAATAGCACTGATAACTGCATCACCTATACTGTCTAGCAAACAAGCTGTTTGCTCATGGTGGCCACTTCTTTAATACAGAGCTTTTCCAAAATTATTTTTGCATTAGTTGTACTTCTAGAGTAGTATTAAGGAAGCAGTCGACTGTGTCTAAAACTATGAAACATTTACAACTGGCAAAGATTTGTTAGTAAGGAGAATTTGATACATCAGTAGCATGCAAACTTATTGTTACGTCTACCTGAAACTAAGCACAGAGAAAATGATTTCTTAAATAATATCTACCCACTAACAGGTTCATCTCATGATGAGTGATACAGTCATAATTAGAAAATGAGTATGAACAGGTTCTATAGTTCATTCTGCAAAATTCTCATCACTCTGTACTTTGACTGTTAAAAATGGCACTTATTTCTAAGAGAATGGAGAATGATCAATCTGAAGAGTGAAAAAACAGAAGATAAAATTCTGTAAAAAACTTTATATAAAAAGTGACAAGAACTGAAGAAAAAAAAAAAGAAAAATAAAAAGGAAAAGAAAATCCAAGCCCCAAACAAACAGCAACAAGAAGAACCAAACCAATCAAATCAAAACAAAAACACACCACCAACTAAACTCAACCAAAAGCTCTGCTGTCGCTCTGTGATTGTGTAAGTATCTACACTTTTTTGGATAAGGGTCTACGTTAGTTGGTCTGGAAATTTGGACAGGAATCTCATGCGAACAGGCTTTCTGATGATATTTTAGATACTTCCAGGTTATAAGCCTGCCAGAAATAATGCAAGAGCAGCCTTTTTTCCATAGTATTTTGGTACTTTGATTCGAACTCACAAAAGAGTAGTAACTGCTGAGGCACTCGAACTTTACAGACAGAGTGATCAGTAATAACTCTCTCCTCATTCCTTACCCATGCACAGTACAGTACAGCCTGAATTTTGGGGAATACAAGAGGACTTTAAAAAAGTATTAGCTGTTGCTATTTAAAACAAACACCTTACAGGAGTCACAGCATTATGCAGTTTGTTACCAAATGTTTTTTCTAACAAAGATCAAGTATCTTTCTTGAGCACTGTCTTGTGACTTCACACACAGGATTCCTGCAGCTTACAGATATGGCTGGTAAATAAAACAGGATGTTACAAAGGCTACCTTCTTTACACAAACAAGGAAAATAGTGAATTCACTGAAAGGCTGTGAAAAGGGATCTTCTATTGCTAATGATAAAATGAGAACTACATTTTGGAAGAAAGTAAAATAAAAGACTGATTTTAGCTTAGCTATCCCTTAAAATCAGATATAAAAATAGAGGTAGCTACATTCCTGCAAATGATCATGTAACTAGAATTTTCACAAGTAAATCTTGCACTTCTTTGAAAGACATGCAACTTAAAAACAGGTCTTCTGATAAACATACCCTCATGCAATCAGGATAAAGTAAGCTGAAAAGTCTACTGGGAGAAGAAGATTTCTGGGTCGGTCACGTTTTTACGTTATTCATATAAGTTTGTTGAGCAAGGATTATTCTATTTTTTATTATAACATATACTCTCAGGTTGCATGTGGAAACCATGGTAAGTTCTTTCAGAGGTCTGCAGAGAAGTGGGAATCATTCTCCTAAACATTGGGGGATCCAGACAGCTTTGGAAAGGCAGCAGTCCAAGACTCAGCACAACAAACGTAGTAAAGATGTACTTGGTTGCTACACAGAAATTACACTAGATGAAAAAAGAGTCAGTGGGATCAGATGGATAAACACAAAGGAAATGAGGATGAAAAGAGTTACACTTGAAATGTTTTTATTTTTCTTTTGCTGTTTTAAGCTGGAAAACAAGGTATAGATATTGGCAAATTCACAAAAGCAGCACTATTTTCTCTTTGAAAGCTGAGGTTCTCCAACAGTGGAGCAGGAATGGCAGTTGAATCTCTTCAGACAGCAATTGCTTGATAACTTGGTGACCTTTTTGTTAGGCCCGAAGGGCCACAAACAGACAGAATCCATACGACTCATGACATCTTCAAGTACTGGAAGTTGCTAACCAAGTGCTCAGTGTCAGAAAACAACTCCCTCTGTGGAACTAATTTATTTTCTACTACAGGACACTTAAAATCTCTCTTGAGAGTCAAGAGAAAGATTTTCAGCAACCAGTTGCAAGTTATCCCCATTGGAAACCCAACAGAAATAACTTTAAACCACATCTGTGGTCCCTTTCCTGGCATGACATACACCCAAGAAACCTAGAGCTCTTTCAAACCGTCACCCTCTAGGAAACCTCAGCCAATTTAAAAAATTACCACATGTAATCCTTTTGACAGGTTCAGCACTCTAAGAATTTAAGTGTTTGCTTTAAAAAGTTACAAATGGATTCTGGAAATCCATATGTATTTCTGGGAGCTTTTCCAGTTCAAAAACCTGCTTGCTCACAGGCACGTTAAGAACATGTGGTGTTTTGTGAGGAGCACATTAACTATTACGCTTAGTCAACGTGACAGAAATGTTGCTGATCTGCTTTATTTTTACATTAAGCAGTACACACTCCCCTTCCTATATGAAGCCATATATTAATATACTTTATTAAACGGATACAAATAACATTAGGCATGGTAAATAATTACTGAGCACCCTCTTTGTCACACCTTTCAAAAGGAGTAGTAGCGTGGACACAGTGGACAAAAGATGTTTTCTCCAACATATACTTTCTTCCAATATTTTCTTGCTGATCACTAGGGTTTTTTCTCCTGTCCATTTGTAATCCCCTTTAAATTACTGCTGGTTTTGCAAACTCATGACCTTGTTTTTTGCTCTGATTTTCATCCATATAGTTTCACTATGTAATTGTAATTTGTAATCCCCTTTAAATTACTGTCCATTTGTAATCCCCTTTAAATTACTGCTGGTTTTGCAAACTCATGGCCTTGTTTTTTGCTCTGGTTTTCATCCATATAGTTTCACTATGTATGTGGAACTGCATAGAGTATACTACTTGCGACTTCAAGGATTTTGTAGGATTGAAGACTCAAACGCCAAATGGAGTCAGAGAGCTAAAGAAAAATAGTTGGTCTCTAACACTTCCAATAAGTCATTTTTCAAACTGGATAAGAGTGGTACAGTTTAAAAAAGCGTTTGACGAGTAGCATTAGCTTAAATTTCATCTGCTTCATGTCAGCTAATATGTTTCTTATTCTGCAAGAACCAGACTCGCATGTATATTCCTGTTGTGGCCCTGAGACATGCTGTAGGATATCTAGCTGCCAGACTTCTGCCTCACAGTTCTGCTAACATCAAAACTGACTTACAGTACTCTTAGTTTCCCATTTGGTAGATTATTACACAAATATATCCCAGTATTCCAAATTAGGCTATGTTTATTCCAAGAACATATTAAAAAAAAAAAAAAAAAGACCATTTTCACATCTAAGAAAATGATGTGATCAAAGACTGATTTTCATACAACGCTGAAAACATATGCAGTTTCCATCAGCATCCTAATTCCCTGTGGACTGCATTCAAGTTTATTCTACTAATCCCTGAATCCCCATTCCAAATTTGACTGATTCCTCTTGCATGAGCTCCTTATTTCACACTAGCTGGAAATCTTAAATATGCCCATTAGTGGGTGTCCTTCAGCTAGAGAATTGTTAATATAATCACACATCACAGAAACACTCCAGGTTGCTTCAAAAGCCCACTTTGCGCTATTTTTTATCTTCACCTTTTACATCAAACTGACCCTTTGGATTCGAAGCGTTGGAAATTATGGAAAAAAAAGATTACGCTGTATGTCAAAAAGCAGCACTGTGAATAAGCTGGTTTCTTTTCCAACTTCAAAAGCAAAATGTTTTTCTTTTAAATGATCTACCTAGACTTTCAGATTCAACAGCCCATCATAAGCCACTGTGATTTCATTTTGCTATGTACACTAGAGCTAATTTGCTGTTTGATACTGAAAAATTTCCTGGCCCTTTTACTCATTACCAATAATGATAAATACTGAATACATAAAAAATACGTAAATTTATTCTAAATACTGAATGTATTTCATCAAATTGAGCTTTGTTAGAAAATAGGCAGTTCGTAGCCTTACAACACTTATTAACAATAGGGTGCTAACAAATGAAACAAGCTGGTAAATACGAAGCTTGTTTATAACAAGATTGCACAAGAAAATATACTGTAATGACCCTGTCTTGAAATCCTGTAATAGCCCATTGTTCCTCTCTATTACTCTCATTCAGCATTTTTTTTAATAGCGGATGCATGGCAGCAAAAGAACCAATGAGATGTGGGATTGCACGTGCACAAATCACGCCACATAATAGAAGTGACAGAAAGACCCTGGCACACTGAGAGAAGTTCTGAGTGGGCTGTTAACTGCATGTGGAGCCTTATAAAACAACTTCACATCTTTGCAAAACTTGAATAAGAGAGAAGTATTTACCCATAAATGTCTGAAGGATTTGTAAACCCAGAAAACAGAAAGACAACAAATGACATGAAGAATGTGAATGAAAAAGGAAAATCAAAGGTTTAATTTCTGAGAGATTATTGAGTCTTATAATCACATTTAAAGTTACCACAGTAGCAGAAATAGGAAGAACCTTTCCCTTCTATAGGTGAAGAGAAGGAGCAGTAATAAGCATCTACATGTGTGACAACTGAATGTTTCACCTTCACTCACATGAGAAACAATGAGCTGACCACCACAGCTACTGGCATTTTAATTAGATTGTGTATTGAAACCTGGAATCTGCTTTTGTTGCCAAATTAAAATACTGAATAGACACTACTGTGAATTCATGTCATACACACCGTGTACAGATTTCTCAGCATCTAAAGGAATCTTTAAGATTACCCAAGTGCCTATGTATGTAAAGAAATGGCTTTTGACTGCCCACAGAACACCTGACTCAGCTTTGTCTCTGCAATTAGGAGGTCATGATAAAGGCAACATCATTCTATTTCATGATTTGTTCACAGTTCACTTTCCTATGGGAACTACATGTTGAGGTTCAGATTTATTTTCTTTGTGCATTTCTCATTCCTTCCATCATATCTTCACTGCTACCAGACTTCATTGCTTTATTGTTACTTGGTGCTCAAGGAAGGAGGAGTTGGACAACCATCCTGTGTAAAAGTTGTAAGTGTTTAAAAATATAACAGCTTGGAAATGTAGGAAACACAAGGGCTGAAGAAATTTTAAAAATAAAAGAAACCTCTGGCATAAGACGTCCCAAATTCCTGTACGGCATAATGCTATTTTCAAAAACTTTGGCTTGGAAAATGCGCATTCCCTGAAGAAGCTGAGGTATTACAGATAACTGTCTATCATGCCAGTCTGTTTTCATTGGACAAAATATTTTAACAGTGCCTTTCCCCCTTTCCTAACCTGATTTTAAAAGCTTACTGTAATTAGTCTCTAAAGTCTGCTGTGAATCTGGGCTCTTAGGTGCTGACTTCACCCTAACTGTATGTACTTCACCTTAAGGATGGCAGTATACATTGACATACTCCGGTGCCCCAGTGCCCCTGCAAGTATTTTGCCATCCTTCCAACCAACCTTGAATTACTGCCATGTCCTTGACTGGGCTGTAACATGACTCTAGGAAAAGCTTAGCATGTCAGCACGCTATTTGATCTCTGTAGTTCTAAATAAAAAGTGTCCAGTTAAACTGCATTCGCTGAATTCTAGCCTTGGGTTGCATGCATAATTTTTAGAAGAGGGATCTTCTTTAGAGAAGAAACTCTACAATCCCTTCTGAGATAACTGGGGAAGAAGAAAACAAGATCAAGGCCCAGAAGCTATCTCAGTGGTTCAGTCTAAAAGGTTAAAAACATCTGAATGATGTTTTCCATCTAATTTCCTAGGAACTCTGCAAATGCTGAGATAGCACATCCAGCATGCGGAGTGGGGAGACAAAAGGCTCCTGTAAGACCGTGCTGTGACTTCCACAATTAGTCTAAGAATAACATTGTCAAGACTTGAAGACTGCTCAAATCACCCCCTTTAGCAAGAAATTAAACATTTACAGAAAAAAAACAGAAATTTAAATTAATATAAATGAATACCCAATGAGTATACTCTAGACAGAATTGTTTGATCTTCCAATTATAACCATTACTCTTGTTTTATATAAAACCTACACTGTAGTAGCAAATGCACAAATTTGCTATTTCTACTTTGCTCACTGGTGTTGATGTTAATTACACTTATGACATAACAGGCAGACAATTATAGAAGGGATATAACCTTTCTGATCTCCCTTAGTGAAAACTGATGGAGTACAAGGTTCCCCAACACTGTGAGGCAAGGAGAACACTGGAATAGCAGTGTTTAACTTGGTGGGAGCTCTTACTCTCATTTCTGTATTGGTTTCCAAAGTTATTCTTCTCTAGGACTATAATTTTCCCCATTTGTCTTCAGCAAAAAGGCTTTTATTTCCTGATGTTCATACATGATTAACAGATTAGAAACATTTCCCTCCCCCGCCAATCCCTTTTTACTCAATGCTTCTGAAACAGGGAGGGGGGAGTGAAGGAAAAAATGAAAAACAAAAACCCAAACAGCACCAAAAAAAAAACAACAAAAAAAACCAACCCAACACAAACTCCATTCTATACTGGCATGTACATAACCACAAGAAAGGCTACAATTTCGTTCATTGTTTAAGTGCCTACTTAGTGTTAAGCATTTTAGCTTTTTCCAGTTGCTGCTAGCTACATAGGAAAAAAAGCACAATCCTGGTGGCCTTCAATGTATTATGATACAATAAACAACACATTTAATAAAAAAATGAAGAATGCAGAATGGTGGTCATGCAAAGAATACTCTAATGGCACTCAGGAAAGGACCTCTATTTGGCTTTCCTGAACTTGTTTAAACTAACTTTTTCCTGACTAAATGCTAGATCAATTTAAGAAAGTTTACCAATCATGATACTCTGCTACAGTACACACATCTGTTGTTCCTCTTCAAGGAAGATGATTAGGAACAATATGAATTACAACATATAGTCATTTATGGAAAGGGTTCTCACTCCCACCTCCCTCTTCCAAGAAACTAGAATTGTGAAGACACATTTCTCTTTGAGAGGAAGGATAAGGCAAACGTTAATTTCATCTGCATAAGCCAGTGTAGCATAAGCTTTTGGAAATATTGTCAAGCCACATTCATAATGCCTGGCAAAGTGACTCATTCAGAGTCATCACAGGAAAGGAAGTTGAATAGAATCAAAAATGGAACAGGATGGGGGCTTAAACAGGAGAAAGAAGTGAGAGAAAGGAAACGTGATTATTCAAAGTGGCTTGAGGTTTCAAGTTCTGTGACTGACTTTTTTTTTTTTTAATATATATGTAAAATATCTAAACACATGTAAAAAATACATATACACACATTTATGCAGGTATAAAAATGCACGTATGTATGCGTGTGTTTATAAAAATCAACTTGTTTCTATTGGAAAACAGACTTGTATTTGGTGATTGCCTTCGAAAGCTGACTGCTGAGGTATTTGTTTTAGTACAAGGTGGCATTAACATGGTATGGGAAACAAACAAGAATCCCCTCCGGAAACCCACAAGTTTTTTTCAATCATTCTCCAATTCCACACAACATGGAATCCACAGAATATGGAGTTACACACTCATGTAAAACTCCACCACAAAGCAACAAACACATTCCCTAAAGAAACACTCTGTACAATAAGACTTTTTTTTTCCCTTCCACCTGCCTCCCACCACCCAAAAAAAACCCCACAGCATTGACTTTGTTCTCCTAGCAACTCAGTGAAACATGAAAAAGTTTCTCTTCTCCAAATATTTTTACCATGAAACTTTGGATAATTAGTCACGTATCATGTCAATTTTAGCTAATTCAAACAGAGAACAGTATGTAGACTGTTTCAGTAAATATGTTCACTTGCAGAAGCCTAGTGCAGATCACCTCCTTGGATTCATCATAACTGAAAACACATTACCTGTGTAACCAGAATTTCCACTGATGAAAAGAATAATTCTGGTTCCCGAGGAAGGTGATTAAAGTAATTTTTAATATAATACAGGCAATATTCAACTGATTTCCAGCTCTTTGTGTTTCAAAATTGACATCCATGAGTAAAATTTAGCATTGTATAGTCCAATACTAACTTGTGTAATTTTTCATGTTCAAAGGGATATGAAGGTTGATGAACACTACCCGTTAAATCACGTCATAAGAAAAAGAAACTTGAAAAAGGCTTGCATGGTCAAAAAGTCATCCTGGAAAGGTGTATTAGAACAAAGACTTCTAAATCCCACATCTCATCTCCCAAACAAATTTATCTCCATTTGCGCAATGTTCCTTATTTAATCCCCAGAGTGAAACCTGCTGGATTTCACTAGCAGAAACAAAAGGGCACATATCCTCATTCTACAGAACATTTCAGGATAATCATTGCAGAATATCCTACTTTTTGCTTCATTTAGGGCAGTAAGTAAATACACACATGCAAACATACAGGAAAGTAGGATGATGACTAAAGGTTTTACTCGCTTCTGAAATATGTATCTCAAAGTTTCTATCTAGGAAGGATTATAGAGCATAACACTGGCAGACAAACTATACCCATTCTGATAATACTACTATAAAAATATTTTTAAAGCCTAAAAGAATTAATTTTGATATACTACATTCTCAGTACATCTTCTGCTTTAACAAAACTCTACCAGTATTGCCACTACTAAAATAATACAAAATTTATTAACTTTAGTTTTCAAGATTTTACCACTGAAGTGGGTGAGAAAACAAAGGGGAAAATCTAAATGGTAACACAAAGAGTGACATTTTAAGCACATACAAGCTTCAAAATTGTGCAGTTTTAAAGCACTGAATTATCAAAGAATATGTGGAAAACATTATATAGTTTTTAGGAACTAAGAAGATATTCTGCCTAAACAGAGCTAACTATATGACAGCATATAATGTAGCTGCTTTGAATAATTAAATAAACCCCCACCCATCACTGTGTTTTCCTCCTTGCCCTTGGTATTAAATTGGAAGTAAGACTGGGACAGGCTTCATTAAAAAAAATTCTGTTACTAATTTTGTTTGGGATATTTTTTAAATAAGGCCTCCATGATCCATTCATATATCCAGAAATAAAACAATGTTTTATTTTCTAAAATTCAATTAGCATCTTAGTAGTCAGCTGCAGCTGAATAGTGGCCAAAACTGTAACAAAAGCCTTGGGTGGCATGTATGCCATATTAAGAGGTAACAGCTTCAGAGACACATGCAAATCTACACCAGCTGAAAATCTGTTTTCTTAAAATGAGTACATTGCTTCTCTCATGGAAAGTCTTTTTTTAATACATTACATTCAGTTAAGCACATTTCAAATTCATCTTTCCGAGGAAAAGCAACTCTAAATAAATCACTTCTGTTCTTTTGGACAGCGTGTACTGCAGCAATGATTGAAAGTGTTTGCACAGAACTAGAGCAGGAAAAAAATGACTTTGCTGGGAAAATGTAAACAGTATAAACAAGCTTGGTAGACTAAGGCAGATATGCATGAAAGATAACTGGGAAACAAAACTCTGAAAATACAGTTCAGTTTTGCCCAGACTCTCAAATAGGGCAAAAAGAGGAAGTATTGCTAAAAACATATACTATAATGGAAACAAATTCAATAATAAGATCTGATATTGTATTGCACTCGCTGTGCAACTGTCCATTAAGATAACAAGTAAGTAAAAGGCTAATTTTTACTCTCCTTTGTGCAAATGTATTACACTGAAAACATCAGAACTGCCAGCATGAGTGCAAGAAGAAAAAAAAATATATTGGTTATGAAAACCCATGGAAATCTTTCTCCTTTTTCTTTTAAATATTAAAAGGAAACTACATTCAAAAGTATTTAATTTAAAATATTAACACTCATGACTCACAGTTCTCTAAACAAAGGATGAGGTTTAGGACTAATTTACTTTGAAAGTCTTTTTAAAAATGTGTATCACTTTAGTTGATATGTTAGGAATAATAAAAATCAGTATTGTATAGACCTGCATATATTGCACATATGTACACAGAAATAAGATATTACATATTATATGTCTAAAACACAAACACATACACAAACACACTTTCAGATTTCTTTTACTGCTCGTAGTTACTTGTTTGTCAACCCACATCAGTTTTAGTAATAGAAGTATTCACTCCTTCCTTGACACAGTAGTATCAGGAATATAGTTAATTCCAGAGCTCTGACAATTTGCTACACCAAAGACTTACAATATTTCCCAGTAACAAAACAGTTACATAAGCCACTAAGAGAGAGTTTTCAACAACCGTAAAGCTAAACAAAGGAAACGACCACAGATGAAACCCATGGCTACGTGAGCTTTATAAAAGAGATGACCATAACACTGAGTTAATGCCAATATTGTGTATACACCCTATAGGAATGACAGCTAATCAGAAGTGCAGAAGGAATTTTGCTAGCAGATCAAGAACACTATAAGCACATTGGGAACAGATGGGATCAACTTCTTAAAAAGTTCTGTTTTGTTTTCCTAACTGTAGTCTTGGATTTCTCATTGGAGAAATTCCTTCAATTGCTTTCATAAATAGCTTCTATTCAGTATTCACTATAGAAGTAGCTATATATATACTTTTGAAACATCACTGTGTAAACGCTTTTATTAAAAACGTATTGATAGCAATAGTATTTTCCAAATGGCCGTGGACTGGTTTGAATCTTTTATATATATGACTTTGTGAACTCTTGGGCCCAATCCTACATAGCAAGAGCTATGTATATGCAAAGAATGCCATTTGAAGCAGCTGATTAACTTGAATGCACAGAACACAGAACTAAGTTAGAAGTATATTGGTAGTGAAGGAAATGTATGTGTGCTTTCCTCCCTCAGCTTTCTTTGCTCTTAATCTTATCCTAGTCTAAACCTAGACTGCAATACCCAGACAGCCCACAGAACAACACTGCGTTCCCAGAGTAAGCACCTTTATTTGGTCAGGTAAGACGTTAGTCACTCAGAATGAGACATGCAGATTTTCGTTTTTCAACCTAAGCATTCAAAAATTGCACAAGTTATCAAAAACACAGCTGCCAACAAGCTGCAGGACGCAAGCAACTGGGTAGGTGATGTATGCCTAATTCCTTCAACAGAAAAATACACACATTTAGGAATATCTAGCCCTTTTGACAGTCAGTGGAAAAAATCCCACTGGTTCTCAGTGGGCCAGGATTTCAACAGTTGTATTTTATCAGGAAGAGCCTATTCAAAGGGACGAACACTATATTTCTTGATGCAGAGCAAAACTCCAGCTGATCAGGAGTTTAGAGCACAGTAACATTTGAAATTGACAGGACATGCATCATGCAACTCCTGAACTTGCAATGCACGCTGTGTATTCAGGTACTCAGTTCTGCCCGCTACAAAGTTCAATCACACTGTTCTACATCACTATCCTGCCACTGTTTTTGCTTAATCTGCAAATAATGTAGATTCTGTCATCAAACCTGCAAACACACATATGGTCTGACACTTCCTATGTGGGCAGTCCCAAACTAGTTACTTGAGAAGAACATAAGTATCTAAATTATTTTGCTGCAATACTTCTGAAGACAGTTGCTCCTACTGCACTGATCATTAAAACAACATGAATGCATTCTCTCCCAAGTATCATCTTTTTGATTTAGTATCACCATGTGCCTTTTGTGCTGAAGACTTTCAGTCGTATAAAGACTTTGGGATTGCCCTATATGCAGTGAAGTCAATGAGAGTTTAAGTAGACTACAAAAGTTCATACTATGAAAATACAAATTATTATTTTTAATTGAGAATTTCAGACAGCATCACAGCATGGGTACTTTTAAAGAAAGACATGGATTCCGATCTGGTCTTACTCATATTTATGCTGATCTAGTATATCTCCTTCCAATCCACTGAAAGGACCTCAGATTCAAAGCACAACAATCAGGCTTTTAGCACATCACTGATCCAAACAGGTTTACACTGCTAGATGCATTATTACTGCAAATGAATATCAAGATCTTCAATATGATGGGAAAACCCTGCACTGGCACAATTGTAAGAGCAGAAAAATCTGACACCGAGGTATCTGGCATAAATTTACTAAGGCAAAGAGCAAAAAAAACTCAGCTATTTTTACTATTATTTCAATCTCAGACCCTATAAGTTATATGGATGACTAAACAAATCATTGTAGAACAAAGTCAAGTGTAATTTATAGCCTATATTATTTCTAAACTCTCCTTCAGAAACAAGATTTCTTTTCCTGATTCTACAGATCCATTGCTTACATGCACACAAGCAAATGGCTAGAAGCAGCAATCTCAGTAATGCAACTGTATGTGTAAAACCAGAGGATACCACATTTGTTTTGGAAAGCTGAGGAAGCTGCAAGACTCTCAAATGACACTGGAAGGCACAGAATCACACACCACTGTTCAATAGTTTCTTAGGGAAACAAAATAGTGGGCAATTACATTTCAATAAATAACTTCAGTGTTTGTCCTAAAGAACTCTAACAGTAACACCCCGGCACGTGTACAAGCTTCAAACTCAACCAAACTTTTTCTCTAGCAAACAAAGTCCAAACATAACAGAAGCTTTATCTTAGTTGTGCGATTACAACACAAAACCTAATTATGAAATAACTCGAGTATGACTTCTTTCCGGTACAACAACGTCAGTAAGATTAAAGGAATATTCAGTAAGGAAATCTACATCACTTTATCACCTAGTTCAGCCTCTCTTGAAAGAGCTCCAGCTGTACTGAATGAGTCCTAAGGACCCTTTTCAAACCAATGAGTCTCTAATTCTCTCCAGCTGCAAAGACAGAAATTTGGTTAGTTAATATCAGAATTTTTAGACAAAATCCTTTAAGTTTCTTATACCTTAAGATTTAAGTATTCTCGTGTCCCTTTCTACCTATTTATTGCTTATTACTTCTTAAACGATGTAACACCAGTTATAAAATCAGCTCAACGTTTCACTCCCTAAAAAATAAACGAAGCTTTTCACCCTTTCTCCCTGAAGATTACACATAACACGCTGAGGTTAATGCAAAAGCATATACACATGCGTAACTACAAATACGTTCAGATGGCAAAAACCCCACTGTTCTCCGGGACAATAATGAAACGGGTTTGATCAGTACTCACCACACCAAGTTTACACAGAGATGGTTTCAGATAAATCGGTTCTATTTCCCTTTCCAGTGAGGGAGAAAGGAGATGTTTCCTTCCCTCCCTCCCCTTTGGGCAGCTCAGAGGGTTCCGACAGCCTACTCCTCTCGCTGGGTATAATCCGGTTGCAGAGCGCGGTGATCGCGCGGAGCTGCGTCGGGAGCGCGCTGGAGTATGAGCGCAGAGCGGCGGCAGCAGCCGCGTAACATCAGCGTTTCCTGTGACATCACCCTGACCCCGCCTGTACAGTGCGTTCGCTCACTGCTCCCTCTGTTAACGGCGCGTCCCGAGGAAGCCCGGCTTTTCTGGCACCATGGGCGGCCCCGGGGCGATACCCGGCACGGTCGCTGGAGCCTGTCTCCCGCTGCGGAGCCCGGCGGCAGCTCCTCCACTCCGAGTAAAAGCTGGCGCTGTGCAACAAGTCGGGAAAAGACTCACTCGCTCCGTTAGAAGACCACGGGGCCTGTCTTTGCACGTACCGGGTCGTGAGAGTCGTCCTGCTCCTCGAGCTAGACGCAGAGAAATGAATAGGCTCGGACCTCTATGCAGAGACAAATAGTACACAACAATATTCCACCTCAGTATGACTGACCTGGCCTACCTCTGCCAGCAAACCACAGGGCCTGCATTATGCCCTATAATGTAAGTGCTGAAAAACACTACAGAAAAAGGCTTTCATTTCTCTAATGTAAAACTGCGCTAAAGGTCAGAATCAGGTTTTCAGATTAAAGCAAGTGCATAATTTAAAGTACCACTTTGTTTTATATCCAAGAAAGCAAACAAACGACACCCAAAAAAAGAAAACCCAAACCCTCTGTTTAAGTAAGTCTTTGAAATATAAAGGGTAGAAAACAGGTAGCAGGAATATTGCTATTGCTGCACAGATGTGTAGGTTACATTTCTTTAAATGCCAGTGATTTGAAAGCATAAGCTACCCAATTTGAAAACTGGCATAACTGAAGACAAAACAAAATTAATGACAGTTTTTCTACTAGCTTCAAAGGATTTTACAACAGGACCTAAAAATGTTTCTTTGAGAGCATTTATCATTTGTTGTTTGTACAACTGACACCTGTGCTATAGGCAGAATCTATGCTCTGCAAGTGAACAAGCAGCTGCTGAGTGCATACGCTGAACGAATGGGGAATTCATGAAGCACTGAGCTCAAATAGTAACACCTGTGACGCAGCACTCCTTATGTGAGGCCATAGGGACCTCCAAAAGGCCGTGTTTTCTTAATTGCACATCCAAAATATAGCCATTTCATTTGCTCATGAAACAAGGTAAAATACTCTGCTTGCTTCTCACTGCTTGTTGCTCATCTGCTCTTTTTACCAGCAGAAACATTTGTGTAACATGTCGTGAACTGCATGAAGGCCACCGAAAACCACAAGCCAGGGTCAGAAAAAATTGGAAGAGGGGCAGGAATACTTTACATCCATATGGCCACTGGACATTATAAATTGTGAAAACACACTATAGTGTTACTAAAAGAGCAAGCATATGACTTTAATACTAATTTGGCATGTGCAAGTCTTGGTGCTTCTAGGATCTTACATCAACAGGAGAATGTTTTAGTTTTATAATCAGTGAAGAACTAAGAGCTGGCACTCTAAACTTAGTCTAGGCAATGTAAACAGATATAAGCCAGGGATTAGCTTTGATTCTGAACAGTAATGGAAATTCTCTGAAATCAACGGTGTCACCTCAGGTAGTTGAACGTCCTCAGTGGTGAGCCTGGTTGTAGTATGTTAGACAGTTATGTCTAGGGTATAGGTTACCACATGGTATGTTACATACTGTAACCTAGGAAATAACCCATGTATTCCAGCTAAGCACATGTGTTCAAGAACAAGCATCTGAATCATCAGCTGTAGAGATTTGTTGCATGGTCCATGTTTGATTTGCCATGTCAAGTTCAGTAGAGTTGTGTGTATGTGTGGTTTTTTATTATTATTATTTTAGTTCAGAAGTCTTATATTCTACTTATATAGCTGTCATTGGACCTTTCTTACTCCTACTCTACAGGTGTTTGAGATATCTCAGTGCAATGTGCACTTCAGGGACACTGAACCTCATCCTCCCCCATACTTCAGCTCCCCCTTCTCCTGGCTGAAGAAGCCAGGGTTACAACCAGGGTGGCTCTGAGCCCTTCAAAGGGAGCTAAATGAGCTCCACCAAC
Organism: Coracopsis vasa; assembly: GCA_026283785.1. NCBI lineage: Eukaryota > Metazoa > Chordata > Aves > Psittaciformes > Psittacidae > Coracopsis > Coracopsis vasa. The sequence continues at coordinate 7,282 of JANHGB010041019.1, read as the reverse complement.
TGTACTTGAAGCAAAGAATCATAGAATCAACTCAGTTGGAAAAGACCTCTAAGATCATCAGGTCCAACCATTTCTCCAGGACTGCCAAGACCGCCCACTAAACTATGTAATTAAGGGCTTCAGCTATACAATTTTTGATCACTTCCAGGGACAGTGATTCCACCACTGCCCTGGGCAGCCTGTTCCAATGCCTGAGCACCCTCTTTGTGAAGAAATTCTTCCTAATATCCAATCTAAACCTCCCCTAGCGCAGCTTGAGGCCATTTCCTCTTGTCCTATGTCTTGCTACATGGGAGAAGAAACCAACCCCACCTCACTACAACCTCCTTTCAGGCAGTTGTAGAGAGCAACAAAGTTCCGCCTGAGCCTTCTCTTCTCCAGACCAAACCTCCCTAGGCTCCTCAGCAGTTCCTCATCATACCTGTGCTCCAAGCCCTTCACCTGCTCCATTGCCATTTTCTGGACCTGCTTAAAAAACCCTCCATCCTACCACTTACCACAGATTTTGTTCTAATGTGAAAACTCCGAGTATACACGTGGTTTTGCCGATGACGAGCCCGGCTGTGGCAATCTCTCCCTCCAGCACTGCGCTGTGGCAGATTCCTCTCCGCTGGGGATGCGGGTACCGCCGAGGAACGGAGGCTCCGGACTGGCCGGGCCGCCCGGTCGCGGCACCCCCCTTTCCTCACCTCAGGCCTACCCAGCCGGGCGCGCCCCCTCGCGGCGTCTTGTCGTGGAGCGAGTGGTGGAACCGGGAGTACCGAGAACATCTTCACCTGTACGTGTTTTGTGCCCCCGGCAAAGCCACATGAAAACAAGCTTCCACAGGTGACCTGCCTTGTGGCACTGCGACAGGGTCAAAAGAGAAGGCGGCACAGACCAGTCCCCTTCCCCCGACGTATATTGCCTACAATCAAAGCAGTGAGAGTTCATGTGTAAAAGCTTCATGAAGGTGTGCTCCAATTTGCTTGAACCCGGTTCTTCCTCAAGATAAGCAACTGAAAACAGACAGTTATGAAACATAATCCTTACATCCACTTTACCATTTTTGGTTTGAAAGGTTGAATCTATAAAGATCTTCTCTAAATAAATCTGTCAGCTCTGAAAGAGTAAAGGCATTAGAGATGCAGGGAGAAAAGCTGGCTCAAATGAACTGTAAATAAGAAAGAAGCAGGGGATAGAAAGTAAAAAGCAGGAAAAGGAAAGCATATGAGTAAATAATTAATAAAAAGACTTTGAATTGTTTCTCAAGGACATTTTGCTTCACCACTTGTATGAATTAAGAGCACATACCAAGTTACTGTAGGGCAGATGATACGTGGAAACTCGTCAAACCTCTGTAAAACTGCTTCAGCCTGTTGACTTCCATCACACAAAGTGGGAGAAATCTCACGGCCCCCCGTATATTTTCTCCAAAGCAACCAAGGCAGGTTCTGAAATGAGATGACTGGATGAATGGACTCCAGGTAATAGGAGGTGTAAAGTCACCGTAATACCTTAGCCTAGCTTCATTTCTTGACCATCATCATTCTCCCATCTCCCTATCTTCTCCCTCTACTGCGGCTCAGTTGTCCCCCCTTCTAAATTCACCCTTTAATTATCTTTGAAAATGCACAGATCTTTTTTCCTTATGCTTGCATTTGGTTTTCCAGATATTGAAGATGCAGGAATTAAAAGAAGTGAATGAAGGAGAGAGGCACAGAAGAAACTTCTTGTGGAGATGGTGAAGATCATATCAGGTCACACTGCAGTTTGGACTTTTTATGGGAAAAACACTTCAGTGCACTGTAGAATTATATGAAAACACAGTAAGAAGACAACTGGATAACTGGTATGGTGGCCAAACCAAGCACACACACCAAGAAGAGCCTTCACACCCAGATCAAATCTTTGATTATAATAAGACCAATTTTTATATAGCCTACAACATTCCAGTCTCAATTCTCAGTACATTAAGGAATGAGCCTAAAAGATAAATCATTTTAGTCAATCGAAATGGAGGTACTGTTGAGATGCCATAACTATGAAGTCTTTTTCTGTCTCAACAATGACATAAGAGATCAACTCAATTAACTTGTCTAGTCACTGCTAATACAAAATGAATGAACAAGAAGTTTCTTCAGCATAGTACAAGCAGGGGATAGGAGAGCAGTACCTGTTAGTCCTGCCCTAGCTGCAGCACTTCCGGGGAAAGAGAAGACTTCACAGTCCTGGGGAGCAACTGAGCACATGCTGTGAGGAGACCCTCATAGTTTGCAGGAGAGCTCATCATTCAGGAGACTTAGAAGAATAGGGGGCAGCAACACAGACAGGTTCCTGCAGAGACAGAAAGGGCTGGTTTTCCTAAAATTCCAGGGTGGATTTTGTAGGTGTTGAATACAAGCAGCCAAGTTGCTGGACCAAGAGGGAGCCTGAAGGAGAGGTACTACCATGAAATGACACAGGGATCACAAGGCAATCTGTCTACAAATGCATCTATTCTTTGTAAAAAGATTTACAACATCAAAAAAGATAGGGAAGAAGTTTCAAAAATATCCTGCTGTCTTCTGTTTCATAGGCAGCATGGTGCTTCTAAAAGCTTTAGTAGGAAAAGAAGGAAACCAACCACCTCTTTTTCTTTTTCTTTTTTTTTTTCTTAAAAATATCTCAGTGTCAAAGATTTACCCAAGATAAGACAGATGCCTTGGAGAAGGGCAGAACTAGTGTTTCAAGTCAATCTTAAAAAAGTCCACCAAAACCCAGCCAAATAAACCCCTCAGTCAACAGTGTTATCTCTGAAGCAACTGTATTTATTTCTATGAAGACAATTTTTTCTGGGCTTTGTAAAAATTTGGTATGCATTTCTGGAAATTATTAACTTGCTAGCCATGAGTCCAGTTCAGTAGCAAGGATAAAAATCAATGATCCCAACAGATACACATTTAAATCTCTGCAAATATCTGTCGTTGTTTCACACATTTACAACTTTAACACTCTTTATGGTTTTTGATGGGTTACTTCTGATCTCATACTCATTTTACAATGGTGTAGTTATATGCACTTTGATGGAGTTAAATCTAGCTTGCATAACCTAAAATAAGTCTTATTAAAACAAACCCAGTGCCTATTTCCTCTTTATAGCAACAGATCTATCTTTTAATCTACAATTGAAACAATCATGCTTGACAAGTGATTATTTTTTGACAAGCCTTATGCTTTCTTTAGCACAAAAATAGATTTCAAAAAAAAGAATACTGGGGTGAAGTAAATTTGAACCTTGTCTGCTTCTTAATCATGAGTTATACACCCACACAGTCTGTTCTGTCCTGTTTCCAGCTCTGACAATTATATACAATTGAACTACAGTTCAAGAGCCTTTAGCAAAGTAAAAGGTTATGTTTATTAACATGAATGAGGAATACATAAGAAAAACAAGCAGCTTAACAATAGTGTAATCAAAATAGTCAGTACAGTAAGTATATTTAAAAGGTGTACACTAAAAGCTTTCATTCGCAGGTGAATAGTAGTTTACATTTCCATAAAAATTATGTTCAGTTCACAGTTCCATAAAAATCAAAGCTGTATTCTTTCAGGGATGATTTCCTCTCCCAGAGGCTTTACTGACTCTTTCTTTCTTTTCTTCTTGATTTTTATTAATCTTCTTTCACCTTTTTTTTTATTGAATCCTAAAGTTAAAATGAAGAGAGATTAGGTGCTGTATGACTAACACATCCAAATTTATCGGAAATGAGGCAAGTCTTGTTTTGAATAAATATTATTAAAAAAAGAGAACGTCTTACCTAAAGTCTTCATATGCCTGACCAATGCCAAGTTGTCTTATTTATGTTCTTGTGCACTCTATTTTACTGTACATCTTTGTCTCTCTAGCTCTGATTTCCATTTTCACTTTTCTAAGATTTTCAACTATTATGTTTTATTGGGCCAATACTTGCTGTCAAAATTTGCAAGAATATTTCAGCATGTATAACATTTACCTCTTATGATAGCCTGTGGCAGTATCACTCCCCATACCTTTCTTGCAGATCCTCAAACATGACTTTCTGGAGGTGAAATTATTTTCATTCCCACCACAACCACTGTAGCTAAATGTGTGACATCTTCCAGTTGAGAAGTTGTAGAAAAATCTTAACTCTTGGGCTCTACAAAGTCCTCTGTCCATAGGGGTCATACACAAAGAAGGGATAGGGGGTGGTTCTAGAAACACCAAGAGAAACAAGGTTAGAGACAACACTGCACTTTACCAATTTCCTGATATGTTGATATATATATAAGATTTTAAGCCAACAGAACTCTGAAATTTAGATAAAATCTACTGGCAAATTTTATTCTGCCCTCCTGAAAATCCAGGATATGTTACCTAAGCACCTTTCTTTTTTATGATTACAGAAAACTCCACAGCAAACGTTATTCTTTGTTTGAATTCCAAAAGCGAGCAAAAACATACCTGAAAGCAAGGTTTGTTACTACATATTTAGTGATAAAATTGCCATTTATGTCATAGGAGATACTATTCAAATTCAATTAGAGAAGTTTTAAGTGAAGTATTTGTAGAAAGTGAAATAAACTTGGACAGCTTTAAAGATATGGTAAATATTTATGATAATTAATGAGTTCATTACTGCTAGACATTCTGAAATCAAGGAGAAGGTAAAACTACCCCACATTTCCAGTGTAAGATTCAATACCTTAATATTAGATTTGTCAGGAATACAGAAAGCTTGACCTAAGTAACAGAAGTTTGTCTATTTGAAAACACTGAGCAATTATCAAGAAATAGCTTGTAACTTGTAGAATAACAAAGGATTGAATGTAAAGAATGAGTGCACAAAGTGATTTGAGATGCTCGTGCTTTAGTGCTGCAGTTAGGTTTTTATCATTCCAAAGAGCAGGCTGATGGTTTCTTTCTTCAGTGTCACTGCAAGTGAGAGTCTGAGAACTGGGACACTGGAAGGTGAGCCTGAGGTATCCAAAGTACCCTACGTATCCGAAGTACCTGGGCACTGAAGCAAGCTCAAGAAGCAAACCTGTGCCAGAATCCCCAAACCTGGAGAACCTCCATCATCTATCACCCTGGAGTGATTCATATGCAAAGTCAGAACTGATACAATTGCTGCACAGGATGCAGGAAACTGAATAGGAGCCATTATATCATCAGTTATGAGGTACCTAAAAGAGCACCGTTGCCCTTCAAGAAGTAGCAGAATTGAGATAGCTGAGATCTGAGTGCATAAATGGGAATATGCAGCTAGTCAGATGGCCTTCTTGAAGTTGCAAAGCTAGGTAGAAGTGGTTCAGAACTAAAAAAAAGTAAACACTTTAGGAAATAATTTGTGTTACAGCAGAACTGAAGACACTCTGTCGTCACAAAAGTGGGAAGCAGGTAAGTTGCTGAAAGCAAAAGTTATGAATTAAGCTGGCCAATTCAAGAGGCTGACAAGAAAATACCCAAAAAGAACGTGATACATTTTACATGTTTTTATGGTTTAAGCTGAACCCAGGACACATGGGTTCATACATTACACCTGCTGAAAAACGTTCATCTGTCAAACATAATAGCTGAACTGACATGGTGAAAAAGTACAAAAAAATTGCTGGGAAAGAAATAGCATGGTGATATATAAGACAGCAAAATTAAATTAATAATAATAAGCTGTGTTAGCATCATCATACTGTACAAAAAGAATCCTGAAATGCAAAAATTGAGTCATAAGTTGTTTTTTCAATATAGATTAAATTAGTTCCAGGTTATAAAATGAGCACTATTTCTTGTTATAAACTGTGACATTATTATAAGAGACAGGTTCACCCTGGATCCAGAGTAAGAGCCCACAATGTGATACAATTGATGTTAAATCTAGCGTTTTATTTATAATGAACATGGCAGCTAAATTAAGTAATGCAGTGCTTTTGGTACAGCTCTGAGAACTCTTGTACCTAGAATTCATTTAATCTCTCTAGCTGGAGAGTTTTCAAAGTACATGTTCAGAAACTTTAAAAAATAAATGCTTACCTAGTTTAACCTGATAATTTCTGAACCTAAAAAGAAAAAAGTAGAAAGGCTTGCCAACAAGGAAAGAGCCAAACAGCATAGGTTTGTTAATTACATAATGGAATTTAAGTACATCGTAATGTAAATTACTTATCTGGTATGTAGAAGTTTCCAAAGACTCCACAGTCCCTTCATGAAGGATTTCTCACAATTGTAAGCTTTAGGGGAGCCATGGAGCCAACAATGTGGTTAGTAGTAAGGATTACCTATGTACATATAATGCAACAGGCAGAGCAGCATCCAAATGCTATTCAGAATCCTTCATGTACTCTTTCTAAAACTTATGTTGTTCTTTGTCTAGATCATTGCTAGATAAATATCCCAGATAGCAAATGCTATTCCTTTCCATCTTCAAAATACCTGCATATTCTTTATAACCACAGAAGCAACCAGCCCATGAAGAAAACCTCTTAACTTTGCCATACAGCAGCCATGTTTTTCAACTATATATATAGCTTAAATATATATTAAAATAAAAATGAAATTACTTATCATAATTACCTGTCTGCCAAGGATCATAAAAAAATATTAATTGACTTTAATATACTGATCACTAAAAGACGTGTTATCTTTAAGTTACTGTAAACAAAAAATACATACTATGTCATGCCCAGCCCAACATCTAGATTGTCAGGACAATCTCTCAGGCCCAGCTTTTAATGCTGTGCTTATACGTATGTTGTTACACTGCGTTTAGATTTTATGCCTGTTCTTGAGTTTCTCTCTCTAATGTTTTCTTTTACAACCTCATTTTAGTGAGTGCTGTTGAACTGTTTTATCTCTTGCTTTTTCTATGAAGGAAAAGAGAAAATGAAAGCAGCAAAATCCCACAACCCACAAAGCTACACAGAGAGGAAGGGTGCACACTGAAAAGAGAAAAAAAAAAAAAAAAAATCAGCAATACAAGTCGCACTATCAGAATTGTTTTCCCCAATCTAGTCATTACTGATCTATGAATTGCCGATATCATTTTATTAAGCAGCTACTTGAGATAGAAATGCTGCTTGTAAGTCTACTTTTTTCTCAATTTAGATTATGTTTTATCAAACTTTTTTCACAGTGCAAGTAGCACTACACATTACATAACTCGTTACATGTTAACACCAAGTTATGAACCTGAAAATTAACAGATGTCATTAAATGCTTTCTAACTTTTTAATTGTCCTGGGTTCAGCAGTAGCAGTCATTTTTCTCCTTCTTAGTAGCTGGTGCAGTGCTGTGGTTTTGACTTTC